>BMAO01001514.1:0-17270 GCA_019973975.1 Trichonephila clavata | reverse complement strand
TATGTAACAGAGAGGGTGGTGTCTAGGGGTATGTTGAATGAAAGAGAGACGTTAAATTTAAGGATATTTAATGACATCTACAGGTTGTTAAACCTGACTAGGCGCGCGCTGCTGGGAAGAGTAAGTCTACTCCTTCTCCCGCTTACATCCGGGGGTTTACAGAGAGTGGCGCTGGTGTCGCCTGAGCGTATACAACACTCGTCCATCCTGATGTGGTCGGTCCCCGACCAGGCTGGAAAATATGCAAGTAAAAATTATACAAATACTACAACTGAAAAGAAAAAAAGATTAAACAAATTTTTAAAGTTCAAATTTCCTTGAGTATATAGAGGAAAAAAATAAAGTCATTAGAGTTCTGGAAAGAAAAGTCTTAGGGATTATCCCATGGTTTCATCAGATCAGCAGATGTGGACGTCAAATTCGGGCCTTCTTGTCTTCCTATTTTCTTTACATCGTACCTCTCGTTTGGACGAACTTTCACGACTTCATATGGGCCAAAATATTTTGGTCGCAATTTCACACCTACTCCAAACTGGGTTTTCTTGATTGCAATTCTGTCACCTTCTTTGTATTTTCTTGCTTCTTTGCGATGTTTATTGTAGTGTAGTCTACTTTGTTCTTGTAATTTCAGGATATTGGATTTGGCATCTTCTCTCATTTGTTGTTTATTCTGTAAAGATAATTGGAAATTTTCTTCTCGAGAATGGCTTTGATTTTGATGTCATCTTTATTTTTCATTTTGACGCCTGTTAAAAGTTCAAATGGTGTATATTTGGTGGCTATGGAAACAGTGCTGTTAATTATTCGTTGAACTGATGATACGTGTTTATACCATTTATTGGGATCTTCAAGTGAAAGCTTTGTTAGGACTGGTATTAACGTTGCATGAATTTTTTCTACCTGACCGTTCCCACGCGGTACACCTGTTGTGATTGAAATAAACTCGATATCTTCATCCTGACAAAATTTCTGAAATTCTGTAGAAGTGAATGCTGTTCCTTTGTCTGAAATTATTCGTCTGGGACTTCCAAAGGTTACTTGTTGTAATTTTAATTTGTCTAAAGCATCGTTAGCTGAAGGAGACTTTACAGGATAAATCCACAAAAATTTGGTGAAAGCGTCGATGACAGTAAAGATATATTTGTATTTTTGTTGGTACTTGGGAGTGGACCCAAAAAGTCAATATGGTAGGTATCAAGTGGAATATCACCTTTTGGTATGGGATGTAGAAATCCTTCTCGTTTGCCAAATTTTTTGGATGAAAGAATGCAAGGAATACAATTTGCAATAACATTTTCTACAGTCTTACGCATATTTGGGAAAAAGAATTGTTGTTTGACTAAATTTTCAGTTTTGTTGATGCCGAAATGTCCTTTAGAATGTTCAAGTTGTACGATTTGTTTTTGCATTTCAAGTGGAACGACTAGAAGTTCTTGGTCGTTGACAATTTTGTACAGCACATCGTTTTTTAATGTATAATCAGAGGCTGAAGATGATTGTAATAATTGTTTAATACTGGATGTAAACTCATCATTAATTTGTGCTTTTTTAATTTTTTGTGTTGTCTCGTTGTATTGTATGAGCATGACTGGATAACGACTGAGCGCGTCAACATGTTGCATTTGTTTACCTGGCCTGTGAAGTATTTCGTAATCGAAGTCTTCTAAGAAGAGAGCCCATCGTGCTATTCTAGGTGGTAAATCTTTCTTTGACATAGTTTTTTGAAATGCTTGGCAATCTGTGATTATTTGAAATTTTGTGCCGACGAGGTAGTGTCGAAATTTTTTTAATGCTGTAACTATCGCTAAGACCTCTAGCTCGTAGCTGGAGTATTTCTCTTCTTGAGGAGAAGTTTTACGACTCATATAGTGTATTGGATGAAAGTTCTGATTTGAGTCCATTTGTAGAAGTATAGCGCCAAACCCTTTCGCACTGGCATCGCAGTGTATTTGTAATGGAGCGTTTTGCTGATAAAGATGTAATACAGGTTCCTGAGACAAAATTTGCTTCAAAGAGAGAAAAGCTTGTTTTTGTATAGGACCAAAGGTGAATGGAACTTTGTCTCGTAAAAGATCACTTAAAGGTCGTGCGATTGATGCATAGTCCTTAATAAATTTTCTAAAATAGCCTGTTAGTCCTAAAAATGATTGGACATGCCGAGTGTTTTTAGGTGTTTGGAAATTCATGACTGCATTTGTTTTAGCTGTTGAAGGACGAATAGTGCCTTCTTCAATAATATGGCCAAGAAAAGTTAATTTCCGCTGAAGAAAATTACACTTTTTAAAATTAAACTCTAAACCATAAGTAGCAGCAACATCAAATACTTTTTTAAGCTTTGCAATCCCTTCACATTCAGAATTTGCCGGAATTAAAATGTCGTCCATGTATATAATAACAGTGTTGTCTTTTAAGAGATCTTTAAACACAATTTGAATGTATTTTTGAAATAGTGAGGGAGAATTACACAAACCAAAAGGAACTCTATTAAATTGGTATTGACCATTATGTGTTATGAAACTGGTGTATTTACGGCTATCAGGATCAATTTTGATGTGAAAAAAACTGTTTTTTAAGTCCAGATTTGAAAAGAGTATCGCTCCATGGAGTTGATCAAAAATGTCTTCAATGAGGGGTAGTGGAAATCTTTGTTTAATTGTTTTAGAATTAAGAGCACGAAAATCAACACAGAGTCTAGTTGACTGGTCTTTTTTCTTGACAAGAACTAAAGGTGCGGCAAAATTAGATGAACTTGGGGAAATTATTCCATCAGACAGCCATTGCTCAATTTGGTTTTCGACGATAATTTTTTCCGCTTGACTTAATTTTAGGACGTAACGCGATGGGTGTGTCATCAGAAAGGATAATTTGCATCTGTAAGTTTGTATCTTTAATTTTATTTGGTTTGTAAGATTGGATAAGGTTTTCAACTTCGCGACGCGTATCAACGTTCAAAATATGCGATAAATCTACTTGAGGATAAATTACATTTAAATTTGATAAATAACAATCTCATTTTGAAAAAGCAAAGAGAGAGATTCGTTTTTATTATTAACTGGTAAAGAATTACAATCGCTAATTTTCAATTCAAAAAGTTTGTTTACGTTAGCTTCGCGCTGAAAATCAGTTATCTAACATGTTTGATCGGTTATGGGCTGTGACGTCAGTTCATATTTCTTATTTTCTTTTTATGGAATAATTTCTGTTTTGGAGAGTTTAACGATTCATTTTTATTCATTGGGTGTTTTACATTACTCGCGCTTGAATGTTTTGGAAATCGATTTGAGCCATTTGGCCTTGAACCTTCGCCGGAATGATTTGGGATAGTTTGCGGTGCAAAAGAATGCAAGCTCGACATATTTTGGCTAGCGAAATTATGTTGTCTATCATTTTTATTTTTATGCGAAAGAATGTTCTTAGAATGAGAGGAAGTAGGATTTTTTTCTAAAATCCGTGCATTTTCTTTTTCTGCTTTATTTAAATCATCAAAAATATTAGGCGGAACTATTAAATCACAATACAATTTATTACAGACAGCTGCAGTTACTATTATCGGGTTTTCACGAAAACTTGGAAGAGCTAATTTAATTTTAGTAAGTTCAGCTTGAATTTCATTTCCGAAAGCACATGTTAATTGAACAGTTCCTAAAGATTTTGTTTCGGGTGGAATGAGGGAGATTTCACACACACAATATTCGCTCCGAATCGATTAAAGTTTTCACGATTTTATCATTAACAAAAATATTTTCGTATGCAATTCACGTAAGGATTCATTAAACATTTTACCTTCGACTTTACAAACAGGACCGTGATTTTGAATTAGTCTAGAATTGAAATGAGTTTCGTTTCTGTGAGAACCACCACGCGGTTATTTGTTGAAGTGTTGGTGAATAATTTGTGAAATTTTTATCACGAGAGTTGTAGCGATTAAAGCCCTGAGACGAGTTATATTTTTGTTTTTTGCTGTCATACGGCGGTTGATGTGTGTGTTGTCGGAATACGACTTTCGCTTTGCTACGAAGAAAACATCGCATTCCCTAGCCAATTCAGTAGGCTTAAACAAGATTCGTTTTGGCGTATCGCAATATATTGTTGCGTTTCTCGATCGAGGTGGAAATAATTTGTCGGCTATCATTAACTCACACAAAGTTTTAAAATCATTCGCATTTCGAAGTTTACAATAATATTCAAAAGAACTTGTTAATCGTGACGAAAACTGTACGTGCGATTCGTTTGGCAATCGTTGGGCCCTACGGAAATTAATTAAGCATTCTTGTGGGGTTGGTTGGAATTCTCGTAAATAATGTGTTTAACTTTCTCGTAATCTTGGAGTTCGTTTTCGGGGATATAAAGTAAAATACTGTTAGCTTTTTCACCGAGAATATTAATTAAGATCTCTGATTTTAATTCCTGTGGAACATTTTTGGTTGTAAACGCACGTTCAAGTGAATGAAAAATAAATTATAATTTTCAGGTTTAGAAGGAACTGGCATACTAAGGGTCTTAACGGATTTAATGAGACTTTCTAAAAGGTTAGTTGACGTGTTTCGAATGTTGCCAGTAGTATTGTTTGAATTATTAGAATTTATAGCGGAGTTTATTTTCGCGAGTTCAATTTCTTTTTGAAGTTGAATGATTTTTTGGGCCGTTTGTTCGGCTTCTTTTTTCTCTAGTTCTGCTTGTTTTTTTCTAGTTCTGACTCTTTTCGTTCCTCAACGAGTAAATTAAGCATATCCTTAACGAATTCAGGTTCGTTTTTGAAAGTGTCAGTTTGTTCGATAAGTGCTTTTAAATTCACAAGCGTAGCATTTTCTCTGGACAGTAACACCTAGTTCTTTAGCGGCGGTTATTAGATCTTCTTTCTTAGTATTTCGATACATGCTGAGTAAAAAAAATTTGATCCTACCTGATTTGACGATTTCACGGCGATGACTGTAGTTACGAAGCAGATGGAGTTTACACTCTTGATGCGATGAATAGGCGGGGAAATTGGCCTTTTTGTTTCACTGGAACCCTTGGACGATGCCGAAGAGACTTTTTGGTTGAGTCTCAAGCTTTGGTTTGGCTTGGCGAAGAAGACGGTAGTATTGGTCTCTGAGCGGAGGATTGGCTCTTAGTAGGCGTCGGAGTTATTTGTTGATTCAGCGTTCGCCATTGTGTTGGGCGATTTCGATGAGCACCGTTTTTTTAGGGGGGGGGGCGACTTTTGATTTTACACGGGTTCAAAAACCATTAAGGTTGCGAGGCCGAGCCCTCATGTAACAGAGAGGGTGGTGTCTAGGGGTATGTTGAATGAAAGAGAGACGTTAAAGTTTTAGGATATTTAATGACATCTACAGGTTGTTAAACCTGACTAGGCGCGCGCTGCTGGGGAAGAGTAATTCTACTCCTTCTCCCGCTTACATCCGGGGGTTTACAGAGAGTGGCGCTGGTGTCGCCTGAGCATATACAACATATATATATATATATATATATATATATATATATATATATAGCACGGACAAATTTTAATACAAGATTATAAAATTTTAAAAATATTTTCATTTGTAACATATTAGTAATATTTCGATGTTTATATTTATTTATTTATCATTGTATATTATGATTTGGTTTTTTAATAAGATATCCGTGCTTGAAATCTTTAAATATTATTTTTGCAAAGACAAAATTTGACGCAATGGAGTTTTACTTTTAAAATTATTGATTACTGAAAATCTCGATTCGTACAAATATAAGAGAAAATAATTCTGATCTGCGATTACTTTTTACTGTACTCCAGGGACGTAGCTACTACCGTATCAATGATACGGGGCCCCCAAGCTTTGTGGGCCCCAAAATGTATCAGCAAAAAATCACAAAATGTTACAGAGGAGCTCTAAATAACTTTGATCCAGGGGCCAGCTCAGGACTAGTTACGCTCAGTGGCGGATTAAGCGGGTGTTGGACCTGGCGGTCGCCAGGGCCCCTCAGCGCTGGTAGGGGCCCCAAGCTTGATGAGTGCAAAGGCCAGCGGCAAACCAACCACGCCACCTTGGAACAAGAAATGAAAAGAAAACAAAGATACAACGAAAACCCCACTAGAAATTTATCAAGATGTAAAAAAAATCCTAATGTTGGAAAAACTTTTGAAAATATTTTTAACAATACCGATATCGAATGTATCAGGTGAATGATCTTTTTTAGTTTTAAAACGTGTTAAAAATAATTTAGGAAGTACTATGGGAGTAAAGAGAAATTGAATAACATGGCCATATTATATACAGAATAAAATGTTTTGGACAAAATAAATATGGTAAAAATAATAATTGATGAATTTGCCAAAGAGAAATCAAACTGTATAGCAAAACTGTAAGCTCTTAAGTAAGGTTTTTAATATTTTTTTTTATGTACTGTTCAGAATTTTCCTTAAGCCGATGAGATTTATTACAGCAATACATTTTATTTTGAGAATTTAAAGTAAGCGACTCTTAAGCCCAGGGCCTCAAACCTTTTCCCGCCAGGGGCCTCCAACTACCTTAATCCGCCTCTGGTTACGCTAGAGCTGTTCTTGTATATTCGTATTAGAAAACTAAACTAATATCAATCAATTATCAGTATGTTTAAATAATAAGCTTTTGATTTTCATATGTATTTTTTTTGCGCTTTTTTAATTAGCCCGGAAAAAAATTTCATTTATAATATTCAAATAATTTTTTAGGCCCACGGCTTAAAACAAGCTGCTTTAAAATTATACAACATAGCAAAGTTTATGCAGTAAACAATAATACACCTTAGGCCCAAGCAGTAGCACACACAAAAATTTTCAGGGGGGGGCATTGTCGAAAGTCCCCAACTCGTATTATACCTCAAGACAACACTAATTGATTCTTCAGATTGTGTCGATTTTGTTGACAAAAAAACAGTAAAAAATAAATTATAGAATTAATAATTAGCATTAATTAATAAAATAAATTGTTAATTACAAGCACTTAATGAAATCTTACGTTACATATATATACATAGGATTATCATCAATCGAAAAAAAACTCAAAGGCTTTGGGGGGGGGGGTCCGGAACCCTAGGACACCCTTCATGTGTGCGCCACTGGGCCCAGTAATATTTTCACTTCATACAAGCCCTTGAGTGGGCATTAAAAGAGTCGATTTCAGATCAGAGGTACTCAACCTTTTTCTGTCCGGGTCACATACATATCACGGGTATCTCATGCGGCAACATGAGTATAAAGGGGGGGGGAGCACTATAAGACCAAAGCAACATTGGACAGAGCAAATTTGATCAAATTATTAAAACTCATTTTTTTCCTTTTATTTTAATACTATATTAACTCTTTTATCAAACACACAAAAATAATTATTTTTTTTGCATTTTTTTACTGAATTATGTTGTAGTTTCGATTTCCTTTTATCCATCATCAAACCTCTTATTTACATTCTTCTATCAAAAAACAGAAAAATGGATAGATTCGATTGCTTGATTGACAGAATCTCCCGCTAAATTTTTAGTACATTGTTCTTAAATAATTGAACTTCTTAGTGCAATGGGCTATGACCGGGACACTCAAAAAAGACAGCCGGGCCACATGCTGACCGCAGGTTGAGTTTCACTGTTCCAGATGGATATCTGATGCAAAATTACGATAAGGCTTAGAATTCATGCTATACGCTATGAGATGTAAGAAATTTCATCCCTCAGTGGAATTTTGAGAGAAATTTCTCCTACCAAAAAGAGAGAGGGTTACATTCCCCTCAGATCCAATCGACATTGAAAACATATAATAACATCTTACTTGCTTCTGCGTACCGTCCCCTTAAGGCTGAGTTAGATTATTGTTAAGAAACCGAGCTCAAACTGTACACACAAAAAAAGACAGAAATAAGTTCCAATATTTAAAAAAATTAATACGGATATAACATATAAAAATTTTTACGATCTAGAGTTGTTAGAATTTTGATTTGACCTTGATACGTCCATCCACTGGAAAATTTATATTATTTTCAATTATTTCCAATCTACTTTACCTTTTTTTTCTTGCAGCTTTTCTACAGAATAATTATTTTATCAAATTTTATTTTCTGCAAATATTTTACTTTCGTCAAAATTACCGCTGTATTATGCACAAAGGCAGAAAGTGACTTCAGATGTATTATTACAAAATAATTGTCCATGAAAAATCAATGTTGTTTTTTTCTTTAACATTTTTTAATATCTATTGAAAAAATGCAATGTCACACTTTATATGAAAGTAATATAGGTTATGTATTCGACACAAACAAGCTTCCCACCCTTTTTGTACAAGAACAATCGCGGCCAATTTCAACAACGGTCAGAGTAAACATGAAATTACAAAGCATTGCACTTTGTTGTTTGTATGGAAACGTTTTCATGTAGCTTGAAAGTTCAACTCAGAATATTATGATCACTTCAACACTGGCCGCGACTACCAAATCAGAACTCTCCCGAGTTAGCATTTTAATGGCTCTTGAAACACCTCTCTTATTTATCTGATAATTTGGTTCTTTTCCCGAACCGCCGACCCCTGCCACAAAGCTATTTACAACCTGATTGACGCACCCTCACGCACGTATTTGTTTACAATGCTTCGTCATTGAGAAGCTTTTCACTCACCAACAGGGACCAGAAAAACAGGTTATTTCGAAAACTATAGGGAACCGGGCTTTTCATAACTGTTCTTTTCCGTCCAAATCGAAATATTTACTGGTCTCCGGAGACAATATCTTCCAACGTAAGGAAATGAAGTAAAATCAGAGCAAAATACAAAATTAAAATAAATAAGTGTTCATTTTAAAATTTAAAAAAATGCGGAATTTTTTTTAAAGCAAGCAATTTTTCTTATATGAAGGAACAGAAGAAAAGATCAACTTTTTGCAGATTTTCAGCAACCAATTTATTTTAATCCAAAAATAAGCAATATGTCTCTTCAAAAACTAGTATTAAGACGTATATTGAATATATATATGTAATACACATGAATGAGAGATACATTCGGATAAAAAAAAAAAGATGGATGATACAGTTCTATAAAAAGCGGATTTTTTAGGACTATTTTCGGGAGTTGGAACCAGTATGTCATTAGTTAACCCTCTCAATTCTGTTTAAAGTGCTGAGGTTAATCAATTGTAACATAATTATAGAAAATCACAATCACTTGAACAAACAAAGTAACAAAAATTATTATTTCGGATATGGGAAATCCAATAATAAGAAATGTAAATCCAAATGGAACTCCGCGTAATATTAATTCAATTAAAATTGGCATATTTTCACACAAAAGTTCTTTCCTTTCATAATTTCTATACTGTTTTAATGACCTGAAAAAATATCATAACTATATACATATGTGTGTGAAGCATATCTTATTAGAGCATATATGTAAGAAGAACAATTCAATGCAAATAAAATACTTAATTTCTTATTTAAAACAATACTTAAATTGTAATTATTTTTATTTTGAAATATGCATATATAAAAATCCAAATGAGATTCACTATTTAGAAAAGACCGGATAGTAAATTAGAAAGAGAGCATTAATAGCTTTCGGAAAGATATATTTTAATAAAAAAAAAAAAGAAGAAAGAAAAGAAACCATAATTTTTTTTTTTAACTATCTCGATACCTTTTTACTACGGCAGACAACAAGTAATGTATTTTATAAAATTAACTGATAAAGTTATTTCAAAAACGTGTTTGGAATATTATTTTTTTGTGGGAAGGAGGAAGCAAACATAAATAAAATTTCCACAAAAGACTCGGTAATTCTTTCCAAATTACTAGAATCTATTTTTACATGGAAGTATTTAGAGCAATAAGAACTATTTGTACATTTTATATAAACTTGATTTCGATAATAGAATATATAGTGTACTACCGTCATATATCTATTCAATAAAAGTAAAATTGTATGGTTGAGTCAGTTTAATTTTAACACAACTTTTAATGCATAAAATGTACTGCTTTAAATTTTCAAAGCTAGCCGGCCGGGCGGGCGTGGATGGTTTGTCGCTGGCCTTCTGCACCAAGGTTCGACCCGGCCCAAGTCGGTGGATTTTCGTGATGCAGAAAATCGACAGCGACCATGTCGTATGATTGTACGGCATGTAAGAGATCACTAGAGTGTCTGTTTGGCTTGGGCGCTTTGGCAAAATTAAAATCATAGTACAGCTTCGCATTGTCACAGTTCAGGTGCTTCCCTCTGTGGAGAAAGCTGGGCGTCAAAATTACTTGCGGCGATTGAAATCTGCTTATATGGCGCCGCACTAAAAAGAAGATACCAACTTCCGAGGAATGTTCTTGCTCTGCAATGGTAAAAATACCCATCCGCAGCCCCATTGGTTAAAAAAAAAATTCAAAGCCTTAAACTTACAAAAATGGGTAAACCTTTTTTCATGGTAATACTATTTTAAACCCTCCTACCCGGCCTCAAAAAAATTTTTTTGTCTTACTTAATATATTCTGGCAGAAAAAAAGTACGAAACAAAAAAACTTACTTTTAAAATGCTTAGTTTATCAGCATTTGGAACAACAGAAAGAAACTTGGAAAGTAGCATAACATCAGCATTTATTAATTTTCTTTTCAAGTTGTTACTCCATGAATCCTGATGTTTCATATCTCCAATCATAAATGAAGTTTTCACCTTTAAATCACTGAATATTTTGCTGACGTTACCACATTCTCCTAATTTTAACCTTCGAACCGTTTCTAGAAATACTAATTCCCATCCAGCCATTTTGTCAACGATCGTAATATCTAAATCAAGCAGACCGAAATGTTTGCCGTACAATGCACTTAAAAATCCCAGTAAATCATTTCCAGGTCCACTACCTATGCACACTAAATTCAGATATTTTTTAATGCTAGTAATCTTCTGATTTCTGGCGGAGGGCATTTGTGGAACATTCTAATCATAACACTCAAAACTAAAGCAGTATGGCATGCTGCATATCGATGTAAATATCCCAGACAGTTGCTCAAATAGTTATAGTCCAAATCTTCAGGTGTTTTTCCGTTGGCTATACGACTGTAATTATAAACAAGGCGTTGAATTGCCGACTGTAAATCATTATCTCTCACTCCACAACATTGAATAAGACCATTGAGAAGTTCTTCATAAAAATAAAGTATTATCGAATATTCACTGTCATTATCTTCATCAATGTCCTTGCTGCTATCAAATGTTGGCCAATAATCTTCAATGTTCAAAGCCTCAATAGCACTAGCAATAAGAGATTCCTCTAAGCTGGCCATTTTGCGAGAGGAAATTGTTAATATAACCTATGCGCGCACTATATTTGAAATAAAAACACCTATCAATTTATTTCTCACTTAAACCGAGAAACGATATCGAAACAGTTTTTTTATCAACCATAGATAAAGCAAAACACGATAGACGAAAGAAAAGTTACAGTTTAAAATTTATCTTCAGAATTCCAAGTACGTTTGCCGACTACACTAACAAAGGCGGATAGTAACAGTTTACAAATTCACACACACTCCCTTTCCTCAGTTTAAAGTACCCGGATCAGTACGATTATTCCCCACTCTTCCCTAACTACGAAGAAAGTCACAAAGAAATCCCTTTCCGTCAATGGCGTCTGACTTCGCCTGCTGAGAGCGTTATTACCGCCACTGTTCCCTTGCACTTACACAAGTTTTAATTAATGACGAAAACTGATTCGAAACAAATTTTCACGATAACTAAAACTTGCCCAATATTTCCTTATATATATATATATGCCTGTTTTTTTATTTTAAATTCTTTGTTCATTCTAAATGCCTGCAAAATTTCCTTTTTTCGGCGAAAAATTTTAATTGTTTGCAAGGAATACATTTTTCTGTGAAAGAATTGGAACAACGTTCACCTATAAATAAATACTTTATTTAATTGTCACTAGAATCGATAAAGAAGCAATGAAAAACTGGACAAAAGGAAACCATAAGTGCCCCAAAGTGAACAATAATCACTCTTAAGTAGCGGTTTAGAACAACGGGGAAGTTTTCTTTTTATTTGTATTTCTTATAAAGAAAATTATAGCATAATATTCTAAGCGAATATAGGCGTACTCGAGAACGCGTGAGAGAAAATACTCACATCATTGTAACTAATCGCATCAAATGTAATAAATTATTTTTATTTGACAAGTTGTCTAATATATTTTACATCATTCTGAACTGTTTCAAAGGTGGTAAGTGTTCTGTAACTAAAGTATTGATACAGATTTCACAAGATTCACTAAGAATAAAAAAGGTTACATTCAATTTAATTCCTTGTAATGGAAAAAACTGGTTGTCAGAAATTATCAAACTGTTATTAAAGGAATCACTTAACTAAAAAAAAGTAAAACAGAAATTATTTAACTGTCGAAAAAGTTTAAAAACTCTGCGACATTATCGAAATAATACATTTTACAAGATTTCAGAAGTGTAATACTTTATGGTAGTATATAATTATGAAATGTACCAGAATTGTTAGCATTTATACTAGCTATATAAGTGATACAACTATTGTTATGTGTAGTGAAAAAAGGCGAATATATATTTTATAAAGAAACATAAATACTAGAGACGTTTTAAAAAAGAAATGAAAAGACACACACATGTAGCATTTCCGGTCAAAATCAAAAGGCCAGTAACACTACATTCGTTGTATTTCATTCATACTTCTTTGATAATATACAGTCGACTCTCGATAATTGGAAGTTGGAGGGACCAATGGAAAACTTCGAGTTATCAAGAGGATAGGAAAAACTTCCAAAATACATGAAGAGAATTTTTTTCTGACACATTTAAATTTCAAACTATGAAATAAAAAAACAATTGTACATATGTATAAAAAATATTTTAATGAAGTTTTTAAAAAGTACACACATATTATACACAGAAGTTAAAAGTCCTGTATTATATAAAAAAATACATTCATACACAATCCTACGCGTCTCTTCTTCACAATAGTGGACCATCCTTTCTGAACACATGTGTAGCAAGGCCACGTGTTAAACGAAAGATATGGACGGCTGACAACAGGTGCGGTTGGTCTAATGCCCACTTAATGGAATGAAAACAATAAAAGTGTCTTTTTGCTTGGGGAACAGGAAAACACAAAGAGGGGATGGCAGACAGATGATCATCAAAGGGGAGGGGAGACATGCAGTGACAATACAACACAAACATGTAAACTCCAACCTAATTGCTACAGGACTGTACATGACCATGAGTATTCGAATTGTTCGGGATTTTTTAAAAATAATTACAAATAATTGCTTGTTGTAGTTTGGCCAGCTACAGATTTTACTTCGAATTATTGAGTTTACCGAAACGTATTGTTTTAGTTCGAAATATCAAGAGTTTTTCTAGGGACTGGCATTACTTCGAATTATTGAGAGATTCGTAATATCGAAGGTTTGAATTATCGAGAGTCGACTGTATATTTTTACACGCATTGCGATGGATGTGTTTTCCAACCTGTTGAACGCGCCTCCAGTGTGGAAAAGTGCATGCTTGGAATGTCTTTAGAGAAACATTCATTCTCTGCTCGAATGAATTAAACGAACATATGTAACAGGGTTCGGCAACCTATGGCACGTGTGCCACATGTGGCACGTGGTACAATTTTCAGTGGTACTTTGCGCTGCCCTAAATATTTGTCAATTTTTGAGTAGTAGGTAGGTGATAAATTGGCAATGGACCTTCTTGACAAACTTCAGAATTATGGACTTTTAAGGAGTTACAAAAAAATCCGAAAGATAATTTTAAAGATAAATTTACAGCTATTTTTGTAAATTATTGATTTTCATTGCTAGAGAGATTTAATTGTTTGAAGAGAGAAAATAGCATGTACTCTCTTTCCGCGTTTGGTTCAACACATCTAAGTAAAAATTCTTTCCTCATATGAAAAATATTTCGAGCCAGCAAATAGTTTGTTTAACAGCGAATACTCAGAATCGTGTCAAATTGAAAATCAAAAATTATACCCCTGATTTTGCAGTATGAAAGTAGCACGGTGCACTAGGTTCGCATTAAAATTTTTATTTATCTTTTATTTAATTATAATGAAGGGTAATATATTTATTTTGGATATTTCTTGTTTTAATAAATATGTTTAAAATAACATAATATATGTACAATATATTTTAATTATTTTTATTTTTGTTGAAGAAATAGCTATATTTTATACTGTTTTATTTTTATGTTAAGAAAATATCTTTAAATAATGCAAAATTAAATATAGTAAATTGTTAATCTACATTATTCTCTGCATGCATTATTATAGGAATCGAAATGTTTCAAAAATATCCTACTGTGTGGCATGCAGAATTATATTGGTAGATTGGTTTGGCATGCCAGGGTAAAAGGTTACCGACCCCTGATATAGAACATGGGACACCTGTGAACTGTTTTGGACTCTCCCCTAAAAAGGAGGCATAGAAGGGGAGAAACCAAAGAGAGATCTTATCTCCATCATAAAGAAAATTCAGAATCGGTTGAAAAGAAGCAGGGTTACCTTGCAACCAGCTGATTTTGATTGATTGATTGATTGATTTATGCTATAGCCTAAAGGCAGGAATGGCCAACCTGCGGTACGCGTGCCACAGTGTTGTACGGCGGATATGTAACAACGCACGCGAAGGCTTAATAAAAAATTTTAAAAATTCGAAAAGTTAATAATGTATCACAATTTTTAAAGAGATATAACAATTATTAATAAAAAATAACAATAAATAAAGAAAATTTAATAACTTTTTTTTAATTTGAAAAAAAAAAATAATAAATAACAATTTTTTTACAATTTTATTGAAATAAAATTAAACAAAAAATCTCAAAATTTATTTTAAATTAACTTGATTGAGATCAGTAGAATTTATCGTGCAGAGAATGCACCTACATTGTTGTGCGAGTTGGCTTTCCAACTTTTCACTCGCGAGATTTTGGTATTTGAGGGAGTACATTTTAAAATATCTGGAAAAAAACATTGCAGTGCCCAGTGAGTACTTGCTATTCTAGAATGAAGACAGGCTATGTGATTTAGCTTTTCTTACCGGATATTAAAACTCTAAAAACTCAGTGGCGCCACAGCCCATAGGCCTACTGTACCCATCTCAGGTGTACGTGACCATGGGCACTGAGGTGAATGAGCGAATGCTCCGGTCAGATGGTCAGTCTTTCACGAAAGCACTCAGTATTTAGTTCCCAAGAAGGCTTGGTACTCATTCATCGACCACTGAAGGAATGGAAGGTTGAGTCGACCTTGCCCAGCCCGGAATTTGAACCCCGACCTGTGGGTGAAAGTGCGATACACTACCAGCGAGAAGCGATATTAAGAAACATTAAAATAATTTAAGATTACAGAGAAAATATTGTATTTTTCTACCCTAGTTGGTCAAATACCTTCTTTTGTGGTCAAATCTTTGATTTTTGTCTTAATTTGGAGGAAAAAAATTAACATACTCGTATTTCCATTAATGCAGGAACTATCTACCAAAGTTAATAATGTTTCGAGCTGTGATAGATTCAAAAATTTAATATCCATTTGTGCGCAATTCTTTCAGTGCTGGGTTTGATGCTTTTCAAGATGATAAAAAAATGCAAATCTCTTTTTCCAAATCCTTTTTCAATATCTCTGCAAAATGTTAATTGTTACCACTGAAATCAAAATCGAAATTATTGTTTACAGCACCATACTACACTGAAAAGCAAACGTGATTAATTCTATTGAATTTTGGAAATATGAACTAACAAGCAATTTTTCAAATTTACACGACTTGGTTCTGTCAGATATAGTTGTAGATTTGAATCAACATATGTCTGTGAACAAATGTTTTCTATTGTGAACATAACAAAATCAAAATATCGTTCAAAATTAACTGAACTGATTAACAATAAAATTTAAGTTCGTGCTTTGGTCTCATTTATCATATCGTTTTTAAATTTCCATTAAGACTCGTGCTTTAAAAATGTGCTTTTTGTGTAAAGTTACATAATAAGCCTATAAGTAACATTTTTTGACCTTTTCATCTGTTCGAACATCAAATTCGAATTGATCTGTTTGGATGACTGGCAGAGAGTTGATGTGATGTTAGGAAGCTGAAAATTAGCGTAGGTACAGTAATTTTTATTGCAGTTGAAAGTTTATAAAACTTTTTTGTAACTTGTGTCATTGGTAAATGAGCAATTAGAAAATATTTTGCTCTATAACTTTAATCTCAACATCTCCCTGGCCATCCACTTTTAAAAAGTTATTTTAGAATCCATACTAATTAATAAACATTTCCACCAAGCTTTATTTCGATATCGTCTATTAAATAACAAACCAATCACTAATAAATATGAAAAAACTTTGCGCGGAACAAATTCTAAAGAATTTAAGGGATAACCCTCTTTGTTTTTTTCCCCACAGATTTTCAAAACATTCATAACAATATTTCAATTAGAGCTATAGGAATTATATTAATTACTTGCTAGGGGCGGAAAAGGAAAAAAAAAAAGATTTTACATCATAACCAAGTAACAATATAGAAATGTTTTAAATATACAAAGCTACTTTAACATCAGCTCTTTATCGTGCTCTGCAGGACATAGAAAAACCTACCTACATATATTTATCAGTATAAGTTCATTTTATTAACGTAAGTTTAAGTTATAAGTGTGTTTCATTATTGACAGAAACACTTGGACCAGAGATACACGCAGAAGGGTGACTAAGAAATTTGTCAATTTTGGGTAATTTTCGTTTACTTTCTTCTCTTTCTTGGCGTTGCATGCGCATAAACGCATGACTGGGTTTCTCTTTTTTTATCCATAATTTCAATCTCTTCTAATTTATCCAGTACAATTCGTTGTGTACTCGAGTACTTACTGACGTTAAAAGTAAGGAGAAACGTAATGCGCAAAGCTACAAAACGTCATTGCGGAATCCCTGGTTATTTACTTATTCGAGAGGATCGATTATAGTTGTGTTGCAACCTTTTGTATTTATATCCTAAATGTGGGAGAAATTATCGCAAATTCGGCTTGTTTAGTGGTCAGGGTCCGAGGGGCTCCCTGAGCTTGAGGACCCCGGTGCACGACACTGCGTAGCGCTAGCCCATTGGTAGCTACGTCAGTGCTGAAAAGAAATATGACCAGAGGCGCAAACAAGGAAGGGGGTTTCCAGGGTCCGCCCCCCAAAGGCCTTGATTTTTTTCCGATTGATTATAATTCTAAGTACATAGTAGATAAAATTTAATTATTTTTAATTAAATTAATTAATGCTAATTATCTA
>BMAO01001513.1:0-106503 GCA_019973975.1 Trichonephila clavata | reverse complement strand
TTATAATTAATTTAAATTAAAGCTAGTTAATTATTCAAGAATTTTTTACTGTTTTTTGTTCCCGAAAATCAACAAAATCAAAAGATTATATTGGACGGCCTATTGGAACATTATACAAGAATGATGGACTTTCGACCTCCCCCCCCCCCAAAAAAAAACTCCCGTATGCGTACTTTGGCGCTGAAGCTACAATACGACTTTAATTATAAACCATACAAACTGTCAAGAAAAACATTCAATTCTGTACATGACAAGCCCATGGTATGTACTAGTAAGTATTAAGCTTCTTTTTAATGTATTGATAAATTAAGTATCGTACTTGGCGCTGAAGCTACAATACGACTTTAATTATAAACCATACAGTCAAGAAAAACATTCAATTCTGTACATGACAAGCCCATGGTATGTACTAGTAAGTATTAAGCTTCTTTTTAATGTATTGATAAATTAAGTATCGAAAACATTGTGCAGTACTGATACATTTATAAGTATATTATATCAGTGTAAATGTGTATATTAACTTTTATTGTGTCAGAATGTATTTAAATTTGCTTCATTTTATTAAATGAATAATTATTTTAAATCTTTAATTTTCGACTTTTCTATATGCTCGCGCCTCCCACATCCCCATGTGGGAGGGGTACACGCCCCTCTAGGATAGCATGCCCCACAATTTGAGAAACGCTGATTTAACCTCTTAATGAACGAGCTTTTTTTTTCTTCAGAAAACGGTAAAGATTATTGATTTTTTTTGACAGAAAGAGAATCTATATGTACAGTATAATTTGTTTTTAACAATTTCAGTTGTGAAAGCTGGGAAATGGATAAAAATTTTAAAAAATTACTAGACAAACAAAGTATAAATTATTTGTTTACATGTTTATTTTGAATTTCAAAATATTAAAATCAAATTGTCATACTCACAAGCATTAGAATCGCTAAAAATTCAGTTTGGTATGATATACCATGAAGCATGCTAAGGCACGAAGTCCAACGTTTCAGTTCCTACAATAGTATCCTGTTTCTTTCCTTGCCTCTTTTTACCCTCTCATACTTTTTATTTCACCAGACACCCCCTGCTGTAAATAAATTATAATCTAACCCATCTATTTTTACTAGAACGGATCTCAGACGGGCATTAGAAATACATTAACGCGAGATACAAGATCGCCCGCGTGAAACACGGGCATGTGCAAGTTTGCCGGCAACTTTCACCTGAGTCAGACACGAGCAAATGCGTTAAGGAGTTAATCCAATGCTTCTCAAACTTTCAATATTTGAGACCCAACTTTCAATCATAATTTTCAACACACTCCCCCCCCCCAATACGATAACAATGAATTGAATGTAATAATAATGGAATTTGAAGACAAAGCTACAATATGACCTCAAATAAAAACCGTACAAATTATCAAGATAAGTATCAAATTTTGTATAAATTACTTTTAAGTAATGGATATTTTAAGCAAGTTACTTTTAAATGATAATTTTTTTAAATAAACTTTTTTATTTTCGAATTTTTATATGTTGCACCCCCCCCCCCATTCTGTAGGATTACCATGCCCCCTTAGTTTTAGAATCATTGCCTTATGTATAAATAAACTTATTATAACATCCCGAAAAACTTCTTTCATATATAGAGAGAAAGAAAAATAGCTTTATTTTCAGTCTATCACTATTGTAATTACATTCATCTTCACATCTGAAAAATAGCAGCTTTTAAATAAAACTGTAAATCACTACACGATGTGTACACGATATTTTCTAGCACATATATAACAATATTTAAGATAAAGTGTTTCACAATTCAATAAAATTTTCAATAAAGTTCTGTACGATGCAGTTTTTCCAGTTCTTAAATAATAAAAAATTCTAAGTAATTATAATTCAATAATGTTAATAATTTATTTTATTCTTGGCTTATATTTCTCAAGCAGTAATTCATCTCTCTTGTAGAGAAATTTTGATATATATATGTCTGAGGCCCCAGGCCTGCTGGTTAAATGAGGAGGGCATCATCTATAACAAATACTTCTTTATTCTTCTGTAATCATCTAAAATCCAACATGGCCGCCCTTGGGAGAGCAACCGAGTAGAACAATAGACAGTAATCCGGCAAGGGGTCACCAGCTGAAGCTTTTCCAGTACGCTTTCGCCTTCGTTATTGATTACGGTTGATTACGGTGTATCTGTGGGCGTCTGAACTGAAAATCAGTCCTCAATCCCATATCATGATATTCTTAGATGTTAGAACGACGTTTGTGGAGTTTTTCATTCTGCGGAGAGGCTTGCTGGCTATTGGTTGGTTGGAGGCGATCTGGAGGCGTAGCTATGGATGGCGTCTTGACTGGAAATTTTGGAACATTCCCTGGGAAAGCTGCTCGACTGAGAGCTGAGACACTGCTCTGATTGGTCAGGGATGGGTGAGGATAGAGACTCTTATTGGCTGCCCACGAGGGGTTTGAAAAAATTATTGAGAAATAGCTTGTCCAGTGGGGAAAAGTAGAGGAAATAAAATATGAGTTTAAATTTAGCAAAATTTACTGGGTGCAATAATTAAATAATTATTGCCAGAGAAAAGAGCTTAAGGCGGGTTGTAGGAGTCCGGAAGGATTCTCCTTGGCCTTTTAGTATTACGAGTTGCATTATATGGAGTTATATTAGACATTAATATTGTTGGTATCAGAGAGAGAGTTAAAAAAGTTAAAGGCTATTTTTTGAATATGAGATTTAAAACTATTGATTTTAAGTGCGTTATTAATGTCATCATTTCTCATATATCTGGTTGCTTTTACTATCATACGAATATAAGAATTTTGTACAACATTTAAAATATTGAGATTAGTATTTGCAGCATAGCCCCAAACTGGACAAGCGTAAGCAATAATGAGACGCATAACGACTGTATAGAGAAGCACTTTGTTTTCTATACTTAAATGTGAGTTCCGAGATAGTAGGGAGGAAAGTTTAAACATGATTTTTCGGAACTTATCACGTACATATAAAATATGTTGTTCCCAAGTAAGGTGTGAGTCGAATATAATGCCGAGGTATTTGGTTTCCTGAGACCAGGGGATTTGTTTGTTGTACATGATGAGAGGTGGTGGGTTTGTTCGCTTTTTAGTGAAGATAACTGCGCATGATTTCTCAACGTTAATGCTTATTTTCCATCTGTCGTAAAAAGTTTCAAGTAATTTTAGGTGTTTGTATAGTGCAAATGTTATAGTTTTTAAGTTTCTGTAAGTGGCAGTAATGGCCGTATCATCCGCATACATGTTAATATTGGTTAGTGAGTAATTAGGGATGTCATTAATATAAATATTAAACAGCAGAGGTCCTAGGAGGGACCCTTGAGGGCATCCAGCGGAAATATTGTGTGAATTAGAGAGATTAGTTGACTGATCATAAAAGAACGGTTTATAAGATATGAGTGAATTAGGTGAGTTAAAGGAGAGGGAAATTCGTAGGTGATTAGCTTGAAAGTGAGTCCATTGATCCAAACACGGTCGAAGGCTTTCTGGATATCCAGAAAGACAGCTCCCGTGCTCTTTCGCCTTCGTCATTTATTACGATTATTACGAAGTATCTGTGAGCGTCTGGACTGGTCTGCTCGCTCCACCTTTAAATAGGCTTATTTATCCACAAATCCTTACGCGATGATAAAGAGTTCGCTCTATTTTTATTTATTACTCACTTAATTTTGAAGCTAATCTTTTCAAACCTGACATATATATATATATGCACGACTTAGAATAAAATGAAGTACATAATGTGTTAGGGAAGCAGTATTTACATTTCCATTGCGTAATATGTGCATTTCACTTCGATATACCGTACTGATTAAAATCTAAGCCACCCTTTTTTTTTTTAAATGTTAATGCTATTGAAAACCGGGTGCGGCTTAGAATCGAAGGTGGAAAAATTCGTTGGATGGGGAAAATTGAACATGATTTCGACGGTTAAAGCGATTACAGGTTCATTTATGCATTTAATGCGGGTAAAAAATGAATTATTCATTTCGTGTTGGTTAAAAATTAAAAAATTTTATAATTTCGTAAATATCGGATGAAGACGAACCATTTTACACTATAGTTATTTCTTCACAAAAACGTGTCGAGAATTTGGGGTGCGGCTTAGAGAATCGATGACGACTTGGATTCGAATAAATAAGATAGTAACTTATTTTTCCTTCGACTCGCATTTTAATAAACAATAAGCATGTTAACGTTTTTTCCAAAGACTTATAATAAAAAAAAAAAATTTTTTCAGTAATAGCTTCTAATTTTGAAAAACATTAAAAAAAAACCACTATTTAGTACAAAAGTGTTAACACTAATTAATATTGGCTTTTAAATCAAATTCACTCACAATTGACGAAAAAAACATTTATTGCCAGAACTCAATAAATCCGCATCGCTATTTTGCAACATTCGTTCTTGAGAGATCCCGTTTTCCGAGTATTTTTAGAACCAACTCCAACACCACAGTAAAAACAAATCCGGATATTAAAACGTATAGCAACGAAAGGGGAAAAAATTAAACATTGAGTTTCAAAAACCCAACATACTCTTTCACCTCATCATAAAAGATAAAGTTACCTGTCTTAACACTTCCTAATCTAGAACGGAAATGAAATGACTCGGCGTTTAAGCCAAATAACTCCTTAAACACCCTTCAGGGCTTCACAATTACGAAAGAAACGCATAAGCAAAAAAGTTCCACTGATCAGAGAGATAAACTATCCTGTCCGTCAAAAGCGAACTGTTTTTTCCTCCATCATTTTTAGAAGCGTGTCTCCAACTGGAGCTACCCCTTTCTAAGGCCCCCCGAGCCGCCGTTGCGTAAAGGGGAACACAATTCACGAAATGTCAGAAACGTCATCGTGGCATCCATCATCAGTCGTGACATTCTTTCATCAACTCCAGCAAGCAAATAAGAGAGCAATGGGTAAAGAAACCCGAACCCGACATGGATCTCAGTTTTAAAAAAAAACCCTACTTACTGTCGGGTGTTATACATCAGACAGCGCGACCCGTAGCAGACATTTAATGAGCAAGATGACCTTTTTTAGACATGGGCAGGCTTTAAAGTTTTGAATAGGAATCCGGGAAGATTAGGCATAATCGGGGGGGGGGGGTTGAAGAATAATCGTGCATGTAATCGAGAGGTAGGCTTTTCGGATATCGAATTAAATTTGTGGAGAGGGGGGGGGGAGAGAAATGAAAATCTGTAGTACTTAATAAGATTACAGAAAATAAACAAAAACACAAGTCTGGACTTGTAAACGGAACACGATTACTAAGGAAACCAACACACATTAAAGTTTCGTAATCAGCTGATCTTTTCAAAAATTTTGCTCATAAAAATGAAATTTCACTCAGTTTTTGAGGGATTTAAATGTCAGATCAATAGATTTGTATATTATTTTATTTCCTATGTAAGCAATCATTCGCAAAAAGATATCGATCGTAGCACTAACTTATAGAAATTTCATAATTACATTAATATCGTAAGAACACGACTTGTGTGTAAAATGCGTATGTTATTTCCAACATTTTTAATAAAAGCCGCCAATTCATTGGCAACTTTACGAAATTGCGAAATGTGTTTGTTCGACTATTTTTGAAGCTTAAAAACTCACAATTTATCCCTCTTTTTATATTAAAACGTTTTTCGTGATGTTGTAATAAACTTTTTACGTACTATCGCAACAATACTAATATTCAAGACAATTTGCGAAGTTGGCAACCCAGATTTCGCATGTGTCATACGCCCTGAATTGCCAACCAGGTGCTTCCTTTCATATACTGTCGCCAATACAGTTGCGATAGTAAAGTGCAAGTGATATTTTCACAGAAAAATATCGCAACGATTGTCTGGACTGGGTTGGAGCGAGTGAGTAAATATTAACGTCGCACTGTTCAGCTGCACAAGGGCTTTGGCGACGGACCTCGTAATTTTGATGTCTGGACTGAAATTGTTGCGAGAAAAGATTGTAAGAAGCTTCGTATGAGATAACGCCAATCAATGGAACTATAGATACTCGACTTTCGAGGAAGCTCCAAGAACTGCAGGTTTATCAAAATCTGAGGACTTTAGAAATAAAGCGTAGGACGATGCAGCTTCAGTGATGAATTTAACCGAAGAGGAACGCCAAGATTTAATTTTGAGAAAAAAATAAAACAAATAGAGCTACATACGAAAATATACTAGAAAATTAAAAATGGAGAACATAATTAACCTCTTATAACTCAAATATTATTTCATCAGATTAGTAATAGATATCTATTACCAGGAAAGACAAACAATGAACAATTGTCCATCTCTTGACAACTCAATTCGTTGAAGTCGAAAAACAGTTTCAAGTTTAAAAGTATTCCAATACGGATCTTAACTAGGTCAAGAGCTACACAATAATTGTTACGACATTGTTATTATCCTTTATGAACATATGCTTAAATTTTAGAATTGTTACAAAATTAATTTCTCACAACATAAAGATTAAACTTAATATTAATTTCCAAAATTTTCGATTGGTAAAATTAATAAATACATATAACAGCCAAAAATGAAGTTGAAGGACATACGGTTCTCTACCACAGATTTGCGTCTCCTGTAGACTTCAAAAACGTAAGTTAACATTAAAGTAAAAAGATTATACAAGTGAATAATTTAAATTTTTTCAAAAATAGAATGTATGTGATGATTACAAGAACATAATTAATACGTTCAACTGACCGATATTAATCAGGCTAGGAAAGCTCATTCCATACGTTCTCGGAAATGGAAATGATATACCGTATTTATTCGAATCTAAGCCACATTATTTTTACAGCGTTAATGCTACTAAAAATCGGATGTGGCTTAGAACTGAAGGCAAAACATTTGTTGGGAGAGGAAAATTGAATTTCCACCCCTTTTAAAAAGAAAAATGTAACCGTCCATTCTGTCCATTTGCATGTATGACTTATGCTATTTCGCAGTTTATATCCAGTATTCAGTAGATCCTAAAATCGTTGTCTGCTCGTGTTTAGGAAATTTTTTTTGTATACGCTTTTTGTTTTAATCACCTAAATATCAGAGATATCGGTAATATTACAAAGACGAGTTCACTAAGACGCAAGAATGAAAATGGAGGCAATTTTATTTGCACAAAAAAACGGAAACAGAGCCATTGAAAATGCGAGACGGATGAAACAAATATACGCTAATAGCGTTAACAAAATTATATATATATTTTTTAAAAAATTTATTAAGTATCAGATATTGATGAACCTTTCACACACAACGATTTTTTATTCCCCCCCCCCCCTCAAAAATGTGTACAGAATTAGGGGGGGGGGGCCTTAGAATCGATGACAACATTTTTTGGTAAAAACATCGAGAACTTAGGGTGCGGCTAAGATTCGAGTAAATACGGTTTTTTATCTTTTCCACTGTTCCTAACATACCTTTTAGCCTTTACATAACCTATTGCACAAATTTCTTTTCTAAAAGTTACGCAATAATTTTGGGATCCGCAACAAAATAAAGAAATAAAAGTTTCCGCTACAGTGTAACATTGCTTAAAATTAAACGTATAAAACAAATGTGTAAAAAATAAGTAGTTCAATAAATATTTTAGAAAAGGAAATTTAATGCAGATAATCTGATAACAGAAAATCTCTCCTAAGTTTATGAAACAAAGGTAACTAAAGTTGTTCGAAAATTGACTGATTAGTTCACTTCATACCAAGTTCACTAAAACCAAGACCAAGTGACGAAATCAACACCGTAGTATATATATATATACACCCCACTCTCCAAACTTCTACACCACGCCGAAATAAAGAATTTGAGCGGAAGCGAGCTATTGAGAACGGTTCCTCGTAATATTTGAATCACGGCCATGTGTCGCGGACGACATCTGAGCGAGCACCACATTATCTTAATTTTCACACCACGCCAACGTAAGGACTTTGAGCCGAAAGGCTTAACGTGCATCGGCCTCTTTACATTAAGAGTTTTCTGGAACTTCGGGACTTGAACCCATCGACAACGGCCATAGTCCGTGCAGGGACGTCTTAAGGCGTGGACTAACTGGGCCTGGGCCCTCACCTGCAATCGAGGCCTCGTCTCGCTCTCGACTCAACGTTAATAAGATCATAATTCGAATAATTTGAACTGTCAAATGTTATTTCCGGTTGTATTCTCAGAAAAACTGGGAATTTTGGACGATATGCCAACTGGCCAAATGTGATGACCGTCGTCCACGTATAGGTCTAGGCTTGTCATCATTGTTCATTCAGTCAATTGGCGGCAGTCGGCTTAGCCGGTTCGTGCGATTTAAGTCATATACATTTATTTGTTTCGGGTTATTATTTGTATGAGTATTTGGCAATGTATATGCTTTGTACTGTCCACATTTAAGTGCCATAGATGGAGTCTACATTTGTGTAGGACCCCAGGGCCTCAAGAAGTCTTAAGACGTCCCCGAGTCCATAATCCCTCTGGCCATTATCTGTGACCATGTCCACTAGGCTACCGCTAAAAATACAAAGAATTTGTGCCTAGATAGATTTAATTCGAATCTGCCCTTACATATAGTAACTTCCAAATTAAATGACATGACGAAAATATTCAAATTTATTTTAAGATTAAGAAATAGCATTTGAAGGTGAAAAAAACTCTTCAGTATTCCCTACTCTCTTTTTTTCCCCTTTTTATCCCTTCTTTTTTGAATTGTTGCCAATTCTGGTTTAAAACGACGGATTATGTATTTCACAGGATTAAGAAAAGTGAAATTTTTTAGCAAAAAAAAAAAGTGTTTCTTTTTTTACATATAAATAGAAAAGATAGATTGTGGAAAAGCCAACAGTGAAATCATCCCTTTCTTCCAAGGAAAAAAGACGGGAAAAGGTTGAAAATAAATAAACAAAAAAAGAACTGTACCTCCCTAAAAGCAAGGTTGACAGAAAATGAGTGAAAAAGTAATAATAAAACAGTATATAGATCGAGGTCAAACGTAGAAAAGTGCAATCGCAAACCATTCCTTACTGCATCACCTCAGATTAACAGAAGAAAAAGGATTGCCTCAAGTGCTCTTCAGAACTCGCGTTTCAAGTGAACTTCAACCCGCCAGGAAACAGTCGGAAGAATAACGTTTTTGTGTTCGCCAAGTGAGAGCCTTACAATAAATTCCACGAGTTCGCAGAAATTCCCAGAGTATGATTCAGTATTCACAGCTTGTCAATATAGAGCGATGAGAGAGCGAGAGGCTGGAATAGGGGATGGCATTGTTAACATTTCGCACCTGTTTCGACGAGAAGTTCGTTTCCAACGGAAGGCACACACACACACAAGCCTTTTCTTTCCCGATGTCGGAGTTGAAAGAAAGAGTGAATAGGGTTCCAGTTCTGTGTTGGATAGGCACGCCTCGTTTCAGAAATTTTATTGCTTTAATAAAAAAATTACGGAAAAAACATGTGAGAAATTTATGGATTTGCTGTTAGTTCGGGGGGGGGGGGGAATTCACAAGGAAAGAAAAAAAATTTGAATTTTTTTTATTAACTTTATCGTTCTTGATATTTAATTCAACTTCAGGGAGTTTAAAAAATAGCAACCATTTTTTTAAGCTTATGCTGTCCGTTTTGTGACTGATTGTTCATTGTAGTCTCAATTTGAAGAAACACGAAGGCGACGGAACACAAAATTTTAAACCATGATCAAGTGACGAGGATAGCATCTGATCTGGCTCTCCACTCGACAAAATTTCGTGCTTTAACGGAAATAGGACTTGAGTCAGTGGCGTAACGTACACCCCTGCATCGTGGCGGGACCCAGGATTCTAAAAGACACTAAGGTTATAGTTTTGCAATCCTTTGTAAGATCCGGCTTGAGTATCAAAACCTGACTTTGTATGGGGAGAGGCTAATATTCTCCGTTACCCCACTAACTGGATAAAAACGTGAGCCACTAGTTAGTGACCATGACCACTCTGCTACTGTAGCCATTGTGCTGTTCATAAGAGAAGTCAGTACCTTTGCGTACCGACATTCAAAAAATGATTAATTAAATGTGCATTTTTGGTTAGAAATCATTTAATATCGAAGGTCTGAACATTTTTCTGCCAATTAAATGAATATTTGCTTTTATACTGAAATAAAATTTTGCAATTACATTAGTTATTTATTTACGAAAATTAAATCTAGCAACAAGATTAATTTTTAGAGAATCACAATTTCTAGTTACGTAATTAACTCTTATCTTTCCAACCTCAATTATTTTTGGAATATCCCCAGTAGCGTAACGGAGCACATTAGGGCCCCCTACAAAATGAGGGTTTTGGGCCCCTAGAATCCTCCACCCTAAATCCTCCCGTGATGCGGTGGTATACATTACGCCACTGAATATCTCTACAATACGTAGAATTGCACGCAAGGAATATGTAGTAAATATTTCAGGGAGATTAGCTCATTAACGTTTAACTAGAAATAACAAGAGGATTTTCAAGCCTCATAATTTTGAATCCGGGTAAAGCGAAGAATAATTGGTTTGTGTTGTTGCAATGAAATCTTTCTGTAGTCTATTTCAGGTCCCCTAGTCAAAAAGTACAATAACCACATCTAATACGCCTCATAATTCTAAACCGTATTCAAAGAACTATGTTACACTCAAGCTGGCACTCCACTCTCGAAATCCACGCCAAGCTAACATGAATATTTTCAGCTCCGTCATATTTAAAGTACATGAGTATATATAGCAGAAGTATTAAGAAATAGGTATTTTACGATAAATGCTATTTTTAGAAAATTACAATTTTTAGAAAGGTTTTATAGTCTCCCATATAAACCTTCAAAAAATTACCACAGTTCTTATAACCTTCAAAATTCACTTTGTAAATTATTTTGGATACAAATGTTTGTTTTTACAATAACAGTACTTGTTGACAGTGGTGTAACGAAAAATACGAGACCCCCCAACAAAGTCAGATTATGGGCCCAGAGCCAAATCTGACGAAGGTTATGTACATGGCGTCAAAAAGGCTTTGGGCCCTCTAAGAATCATGGCCTCTCCGCGATGCAGGTGTTGCGGGTTGTATGTTACGCCCTGCTTGGGGAGAATATCGAAATCAGTCTTTTTAGTGTAAGTTTATTATGGTATCAATATCTGCTTATACCTGTTTAAGCATGGTGAAAATTCGGGACTAAAATATAAAACAAGGAAAACACGCCGTCGTACTTTTCCCATAGGGCCAGCGTAAATCCCGCCAAGCAGAGATTACTAGCGACAACACACAATACACACATAAATAAATTGTTAATAAAAGCTAGTTCTCTATTTTTTTTATACTTTGGAGACTGTTGGAGCCAGTTGGCGAGAATTCCTTTGTATAGATTGCTCCGAGCCAACTGTTGAAACCTTTTGTATTCAGTTCGAAAAGTATAGCGATCCCATATGGTTGGGATCCGTTTCGCTTATTAAAATTTGTTATAATTTACAATCCATTCTTATTATATCGGCAACAGAGACATTAGCATTTATCTTTTGTTTTTCATTCCGTCCAATTTTAAATATTTAGTTTGGCGTCGGTTTTAACATTTTTGGCGACTTTATTGCCGGCGCTGGTGAAATGGAAAAGTACCCCAAGCAGTAAGATTTTCTAATCAAGATTTCATCCATTATAATGAAACTCGGGAAAAAAATCCATAAACTAAAGTTATACTTTGGATACTCGATTCGGGCGCAATGGAACGGTTCCATTTCACCGGTACAAATCTCGCAAAGCAGACTTCATTGGTGACAATACATAGTATACACAACAACTGTTCTAGGCAAAGCCCCAATTTTATTGGTTTTTCATCCATTTGATACTTAGGAAAAAGACGTTACTTCCAAGAAAAGTCCGTGCCTTGTATTAAAAAAGTGCCTGCAAAAGATTACTAGAGGCAATATTCCGTTTGGCGTCGAGTGTATCATTTTAGCGACTTTATCGTATGTACCGGTGAAATGGAAAAGTGTCAAAGAAGTGTATGAAAAAGAAAGCTGATTTTATTCAGTACTTTATTTCTTTAATTTGTTTCTAATAAATTTTAAGAAATTAGTTTTAAATAAAATGAGTCCTTTGTTTTGTGAAAATGTTTGTTTTATTTTTGCAATTTATTGTTGCTCTTGTCATCGCCAAAATGAAAAATCTGATGTTGGCGGAATCTCCGCACGGATAACCGAAAAAATACCGAATCTTCATATTCATAAATGGTTTACGATACCACAAAATATTTGACCATTTTAAACATTAATTCCATTGGAACGCGCTATTGATAAAAGCGTAGCCCCTTCCCACACACAACTACTATCTATACATAAATACTTTTACATCTGTAAAAAAAATTTTTTTTGACAATATAGACAGTTGTAGTATGATATAAGGAAAGAAACAGATAATCGAGAGTTATTTTGAAAACATCAGCAAATTGACTATGCATCACCCAGCAGATTTAATATAATGTCATAAAAATCAGCGATTATTAGTATATTCATGTCACTTTTTTGATTAACTATTAATAATGGTCTAACAACTAACACACGCACACATTGAAAAACTTCACTCTTCCTTATGAGAAAGAATAATGCTCTTATAATACCCTTTCAAAATTGTATGTACAAGGTTCTAAACATTTTTCTCTAAGCTCTTTCAAATGCAACAAAATAAAGATCTAAAAATTCCAAGAACTCTAATCTTGCCACATAGGCGACACAGTTAATGAACATCCACTCGATCATACAGGCGACGAATTTATCAAATAGATGACATTTTCAAATGACGAAAAAATCCTTGACGAAGGGCGAAAGGTCTATTCTCAAAAGAAAAAAAAAGCTATGGAACTCTTATTTCAAAAACTGCTTACATTATACAACTAACCATTTGAGATAAAATTTTCAGATCAACGAATTATATTTAATGTGTGGCTTATTTACTGTAATACAAATAATTTATAATCAGTTTGAATTGAAGAAATTTTTAATACGTTGCAAAACTTTCAAGTTTTGTAAAAAAAAAAAAATTCTTTTGCGAATTTACGTTAAGTCAGTATATTTGAAATTTTTCTTATTTTAAGCAAAATTAATACAAAATAATTTTTCCATCAAGGTTTCACTAATAATTTGCAATCAATATTTTAATAAGCTCGTTTTTTTTATTTACACTTTTTACGCAAATTTCTTACAAGAGTTTACTAAGAAATATTTAAAAGTGTACACTCAAATTTATAATAACTCTTTACCTACCTATTTTAAAAAGAGGAAAAAAATCGAAAAATTGCAAATAATGTAAACCAGTGTATTTAAAATAACTCAAGAAATAAGCATATATTTCCAGGTTCTTTTGACCATTAAAGGAAGGCATGAGAATTTGTCTTAAAGGAACTTCTACTCTCAAGAGCTCCTTCATTCTTATGTGTTTAAAACTTAAATAAATTTATGAAGAAATCCAGTGCTAATTAAAACAAAAAGTGAATATAAATACGATGCAGTGATATATGCGTTTCTTTTTAGTGCTTTGGTACATTTAATGTAAAATAAATTTCAAGTATTTGTTTTTTTATCTCCAAACTGACGTGAAATTAGTTGTTGCTAACCCAACAAATATTTATAATCAAAAACTGCAACCAATAGGACTGCGTTTTATTTCCTGTTTTTGTTGTCTTGTCCATGCAGTGCTAGGCTTGTCCATGCAGTGAGATCAAATGGTGTCGAAGGCGTTTGAAACGACCCTTGCTTTGTCGACGACTTTTGGCGAAAAAAGCAGCTAATTTATTTCATAAATCGGTAAAATAAAAAAAGATGCAAGTAAATGTTAAGAAACTAAAGAGGATTAGCTGATCTTTTTGTGGTTCCAAGCTTTTTAATCTCCTAACATTTATCTGCAGACTCCAGAGAAGTCCAAGGATTTCCTCTCCAGGACCCATCATCGGTGGACTTACCTGAAGTCCACCGATGCCTCCAGGATTCCAAAGTTCAAGGATGCCTAGGATTCTATTAATGTCTCAAACTCCATCATGCCTCTAGAACTTCAAGAAGTGTACCGATGCCTCGAGTATTCCATTGATTCTTCTGGCCGATGCTAAAGACATTTTTTTTTTGTTCTTGGAAATTACAAACTAAAGCAAAGCTACAATTTCTAGTATTATGTTAATTAGTCAAAAATTAATTGATGAAATTTGCTGAGCATTCCAATGGTAAGAAAAATTAAAACTTGGAAAAAGCACTTTTTTAAAAAAAAATTCCAAATAAAAGCAAGTTTTATGTCTTTGTATCTGACGGTTTTCCACCCCTGCCATTCTAGCGATTAACTACTCAGGACCCTCCTTATTGATAAGCAAGAACTCAAACATACAACAAGAACATCTCAGTTCTTAGGCCATAATACCTTCCTCAGCTGTTCCGTTACATCAGATTTTATTTATAGAACCTCGCCTTAAGTTACCTAAAGACATCTAAACGCACGTTATGTGACGCGTCAAGATCTCATCCCCTTGTCTGAAGTGTTTCGTGTTGTTGCAGATTTGGTGCAGCCTTAATTTGACGTTCGAAAGAAATACGTGTTTACACTCCCTTCCACGGATGTATATTTAAAAATAACCGCATCAAAATATAGCAAAGAATAAGAAGAGGAAAAAAGTAACCTTAGTGAGATGGACAGGGAAAGATGGTTAAGTCTTTCAATTAGAGTCGTATGGTTGATATGACCTTAACGAAAGGGTGATGAGTTTTACATTTGGGGAATCAAAAAAAGAATATTTGGGTTATGAATCACTGACCTTTCCACTCCTTCGCATTTTCCATTACAGTCGATAGCTAAAGTCCCTCACACCCTATTCCATTTTTATCGTTTGGATCAAAAGAAAATACACAGTTAAAGAAAAGAATGTGTATAAACTGATTGCCTCCAACTTCAAGTTGATGTCAAGTCTGGAATTAACTTGATAATCATGTCAAATTAGAAAAAAAGTTGGTTTTTCTAAGAGTAAAAAAAAAAAAGATTATGCTCGTTTATATTTTTTTTAAAATAGAGAAAGTATTTATTAACTAGAAAAATAAGTTAACAGCTCTTTTTAATCCTTATGTCTTGTCATTTTTTTTTTAATCTTCAACATCTTTACAGTTTCTTGTCCGAAGCAAACGGTGTAATGGAGCGAATTCTACATTTAAACTTTTAAAAAAATCAGTTCAGTGAATTGATTACTTATTAATGTCCCACGCAGAAGCTAAACGAAGGCTTTTGAACAACAAATGATATACGACTATATATTATTAACTAAAATACAAATCGTGAGCAAAATAGAAAATTTTAGTAAATTAATTTTTTTTAAAGAAAATGATAGTACACAGTAATGCGTGATTAATACCGAGACTAAATCTTCTCTAAATATATAAATTTATCCTCGTACAACACTCTATTTACAAGAACGTACAGGGCGTCGGAGGGGAGGTACATGCTTAAAGACTCGCTGATGAAAGCGGTGAGGGGTAATATCTACGGTAAAAATTAAACCCATGGCGGAGACCTCAGGGGAGGATTGAGCTCCCCCCCCTCCCGTCCTCATGTACGCCACAGCCTATTTTAATAAAATACTTAATTAAACCAGATTATTATGCTGCAACAAACAAAATTTGAAATCATGTACCTAATTTAATTCAAGCTTTAAAATGTTTAAGTAAACAAATCAAGAACACATGTTTGGTTCTGTATCGGATTTAATGTTATGAAAATATTTTTTAAGAGATGGTAAGAATAATTAAAGAAAATAACAGTGAAGTAGAAAAAAATAAGTCCTGAACATCCTCAATATCATTTGCCCCTCAGATCTGTTAAAAAAATCAACAAGTAACATAAAAAAAAAAAAAACTGTAAGTCAATTCCTACTCAGATCAAGAAAAAAATTATTTTTGTTTCTTTTTATTAAATAGTTACAATTAATATAAATATGTATATACATATGACAGAATCACAACATTAAGTGGCAATTAGTTCTTATTAATTATCATTAAACTAATGTATTGTCATCCAAAACAATTGTGTATACAAAATTTCATTTCAACTGAATGCTTTGAAACGTAAGGAAAAAAAATCTTTTAAAAGTTTTGACCCAAGTCTCTAAAAATGAAGCCAACGTGGCTGTATCTGTAATTCTTTAAATAATTAATTTCAGTCAATTAATTTTAATTAATTATGACTAAATTATCGTATTGATACCCAAAACAGAAGGGTTTAGAAAATTGTAGCTCAAATGAGCGCTTTTGTGAGAAAAAACCTTTTCAAGTTTTGACACGCCAAATTGGTCGCTGAGTCGCCAAAAATGATGCCAACGTGGCTGTATTTGTAATTCTCTGAATAATTAGTTTTAATCAGCAAATTTATATTAATTATAATTAAATTACTTTTTTGTGAGTGAGTGAGTGAATATTAACAACGCACTGTTCAGCTACACGAGGGCTTTTGGCGACGGTCTGCGTAATTTTGAACCATAGTCAAGTGACGCGGACGACACCTGAGCTGTCACCCCCTCTCCTAACTACTACACCACACCAACGGGAGGACATTTGAGCTCTCGACAGATTTAACGTGCATCGCGCCCCTACACGGCGGGTCTTCAGTAGTACTGGACTTGAACTCATGACACGCAAGCCATGATCCGATACCTAGACCACTTGGCTACCGTAGCCACTTACTGTATTGTCATCCAAAATAAGTGTGTATATAAAATTTCAGCTCAATTGAGTGCTTTAAAATGCATTTTATTAACGATTGAAAATTTGAACAAGATAAATATAAAGAGAGTGAGCCAATAGTAGGAATTAAAAAAGGAAATCAAAAAGAAACGATGGCTTGTAGTCTAAACAAGAATAGTTTTTCAATTTACCTAAAATTCCAAATAATTTATCTCCCACCTCCACCCTCAGTCTTTCCTGGAATCCCGGTTATATACACAAATTAGGTTAATATTAATCGATAATAATAAAACTAAACGACAGAAACTCCAATCCGATAAGACCGTAAGTGAAATTTAAGTTTTGATGAAAACGATCATAAATGGTTCTTGATTTGTGTTAGATAAGGAAGTTGGGGAAAAATTGCATTTAGTTTTAAAATTTTAATAAAATTATTTTAAAATTCTTATCTTACGCAATACACGTGTATATTAAATTATATGTAAATCTGAATGTTTGTATATTTGTTTGGAACCTATACAAATCCACACCGTTTGATCGTATATTTCAAAAAATTTACAGGAAGCTTCGCTGATGTTTCAAATGGGCTGTAGTGTCTGGATACCGACATAACTTTAACCATATTTTTGTAAACTTCGACTGCATTATTTTAATGGAAACATGCATTTTCTGTAGGCATATATATCAGGGATGTGTGTCAATATATTTTCCTGACAAAAATATTAAATTTATCAAAATTGTGTGTATGTGAAGCCCAGTTTTATTTCTTTAGAAATATCACTCGATTGCACACATGTTAAGGTTATTCCTAAGTGTCACACAAAACGTCAATTTCCCCCCAATTAAACGAATATTTACAGGCCGTATTAAGTATAAAAGTAAAGATGAATATTTGTCTTTAGAAAAGAAACGCATGTAGAAAATATTTTAAATATATATATATATATAAATTCATGTATTAAAGGAAAAATCAGCGATTTAAAAAATATAGTTTTTAGTGAAGAAAAAAAAAAATCTTGTAGATTTTAGATAAAGGCTGTTGTACCATCAACCTTAAGTTAGGTAATGGTACACTAGAAACAAATAGTTTTAAAGACAAATTTTGAAATACACTCATTGCAGTATATTGATACGTGTAGATTATTTTAAACTGTCAGTCTGAGTATTCAATGGTATCCCTTATCTTTTTAGTGGAGACGGGAAAAGTATATTTATTGACACTACGTATTATTAATAATTACATATATAACTTCTTTTTTTGCCCAACAAAATTCGTGAGATAGAAATCGGAGACTTTTTTTTAACATTCCTATTCCAACTACCAGATATCACCCTTGTAGGCCCCCCAACTTATGATTGCATGACAGACCAGTCTTCTGCAACCGCTGAGCAAATACTAGGGGAATAAAAGAATAAAAACCTTATGTGTACGCTAATTCACAGCCACTACCTTTGGTACACACCTGTTGCGCTGTCTTTGCTACTCCTACATAGGTTGCGGATAATGAACTCTGCGCTTTTTTCTTTTCTTTTGCCCTTCTCTTTTGGCTACTCTTTAGTGTAATTGACAATACAGACTGTTAAAGGTCACTTAATAATCGTGATAAGAAATTCATTAAGCAGTCATGATCATATATAGAAGTTGACTTCATAAAAAGAAATTGTTTCTTAAGCAAATTTAGAAATGAAGCCAGCGCTTTTTTTTATATACATTGTAAAGAATAGGATGTTTATCAGTTTAAAGTAAAATTGCATAAAAACTCACAAATGCATTTTTTTTTTGCAATGAAACATTTTGATTCGAATGCAAGATTCTTATAGTTTATGAGTTACCCAATATTTTCCGAAATTTTACATAATAGATCGCTGTTATATGGAGAAAAAAAAATTATTATTATTCCGAACTTGCTTATGCGGAAAAAATGTTCGATGGTATGGAGATTAAGGGGAAAATAAGATATATACAAAAAAATATTTTCAAAATTTAACATTGCCAAAAGGGATTCAATTTTTTTGAAAAAATGGAAATACTTAGTTTTGGTTAGATGATTCAGAATTAAAATAAAACTATTTTTTACATTATAAATAACAAATACTGATGAGTGAGAGCGAGAGAATATTAACGTCGCACTGATTAGCAACACGAGGGCTTTTGGTGACGGACCGCGTAATTTTGAACCATGGTCAAGTGACGCGGACGACACCTGAACAAATACTGATAATTATCAATACACGAGTACCGCGTAATTCACAATAATGCAGCTACAACCGTATTAATGAAACGAGACCCCCCCCCCAAGCGACAGGGGCCCCAATATGTGTATGATGTTTTGTCACTTTCAAATTAGTTTTATCAATGCTATCCTTATTTATTATCTAAACCCCCCCCACCCCAAGGAATTTTGATGCAGGGTCCACTCAGTATTAGTTGCGCCAATGGTAATACAATGTACATAGTAACCTTTCGTAACCTTTCTCCACCGCATGGTCGAATCAATTCGATCAAAGCTTTTTTCCCATCTTCCTCTTTATCATGCAGTGTGACTTGGACTAGGTATAAAAAGAAAAGAATTGTAAAGAAAAGCTGTTAAAAGAAAAAAAATCAGGTACATTTAACTATTTAGTAGGTGTTCTCTCAACGCAATATATGCTAAAAAGAACTAAAATACACGATTTTCTCTAATAAAAATAAATTGGACTTTTTACCATGAAGAAACTCGAACACCTAGGGGTTTGAATCCCCTTCTGACAGTAGTTAACATAAATGTTTTGTATTTTATTTTCACCTTCATTTATATACCTTAGAACATCCTTTCCGCATAGGTAGGTCTAAAAATTCTGGAAAAAAAATTCCATCAACCCTACTGTACAAGTACAAAAAAAAAAAATTCAGTAATACTTTCATTGCTCTTAACCCCTTAACTGCCGATCAAAAATTACACGATTCGCTCCCCTGTGGCACCATTTTTCACATAAGTGCGCGTATGCGGAGTATGGGGAGGGGGGCACAAACAAGCAAATTTTTCTCTGAAATTATTTTCATAAACACACTTCAAGGTCATTTTATTGCATTCCAAAGTCTTCGGAACAGTTTTGTTGGTAGAAGTGCAAGGGGGAAAAAATCGTTCGTGTTTCGGAAAGACGTATATATACGTCCGGGGCACTCAACACACTAGAGTGAGACGTATATATGCGCCGGTGGCAGCTAAGGGGTTAATGCCTTGGCAATAATTTATTGAAACTCGTATAAAGCAGCATGAAATCGATTCTATAAATTATAGCACGTAATACATTTTAAAAAACGCAGAAACCACACACGAAGCCAAAATAAGCGTACTTTTAATAATCGTAAGAAGAAGCAAAAGAGAAATCATTACTTATCTGTAACATTTATTCTACTGCATTTTAATGTAATGAAATAAATGCAAAATCCGAGAGGTATTAACTGCAATTACAGAAATTATTTATAGTTATGCCTATGTTGCACCAATTATGTTCCATAACTGGAATGGTTAAAACTTTTTTACAACTTTAATTTTGCTGTGTGATGACAGATAAGAAAAACAACTAGTTCTAGTATTTCTGAAAATTAATTTAATACATGAACAGTTTTATTAAAGAGTAATTATTCAATACAAGAATAAAATTTTAACTATTTAGGTATGATGAGATTGCTTGCACAACAAATAAGTTATAATTCCTTTTAAATGCTATCTGAGAAAAGATTTTAATTAAAAATACTGTAACACGCAATAATTTTTATTTACTTATTTAAATGTTACTAGAGAGAAAAATTACTAAAAATGCACATGCTCAACCATAAACAGGATTCAAATTAAAAAGTACTTAATACTTGAAAGAAATCTTGCTAGAAGCTTTCAGTGACGAACATTAAAATTAAATGTTTATAGGCGTATTAGTATTTGTAAGAAAACCGGTAAATTGTTTTCAGTTTTAATTAATTAACTTGATTTTCATCATAATGCATTACGTTAGCTAAAACCAACACCGCGATTAACGAACTCTAATTTATTTGCTCCAATTTAAGTTGGACTTAATAATCTTTGAAGCGTTCACGCTTAAATTAAATGGCTAAGTAAAAGAAGCTAACGTAAAGCAAGCCTCTTTGGCCTGAATTTACTTGCTTGATCTGATAATAGTAGTTAAAGGTTTTATTTACTCGTACATACACAACTAAGCGTTAAAGATGAAAAAACTGTAAAGGTTTTGAAATTTGAAGTTAAAAAAAATAATAAATCATTTGTTGTAAGTAATATTTTATTTCAAGAAAAGATCCACTAACCTCCCATTTGAATTAGAAATAAGTGTTTTACTGAAATTAAGGATCCTTGCACTTTTAAAATCTTATCCAGGGGGAGGGGGTTAATTAAAACCTCTTCAACACGCGGAAATATTCCAGTGTGGGGGATATGCGAGAAAAATTACTTTCGATAAGAATTTATTAAATCTTGCTCTTTTTCTTTCAATGAGACTCATTTATATTTGTCATCAAAAATACCCTAATTTAACAATAAACTTAAAAGATCTTTCACAAAAATAGACTAAAAATATCTTATGAATAACACGTGTATATATTAACTTATATGTAAATATGAATGTTTGTATATTAGTTTGGAACCTATACAAATCCATACCGTTTGATCGTATATTTCAAAAAATTCACAAGAAGTCTTCGCTGACGTTTCAAAGGGGCTGTAGCGTTTGGATACCGTTGGCGGTAAATTATTGAATGTGTTTGTGCTGTTCTCCACACCTGCGAGGGAGGTCGCTATTTGTTAAAAGGAGGATGGTGGAACGGGACGAATAGAGAGAGAGAGAGAAAAGGGAGTCTCTTGGTTTGTAAGCATAAAACATTGGATTAAATTTTGTATTAAGAAAATAGAGTTTCCCTTGTTTCTTTAGCCCAACGTACTGGATTTAGTTTGCATTGAGAAAAGAAATAATTCAGTTGATTTGAACGTGACGTGCAGCGTTGAGAAGTATTGAGGAAAATTACATTGAGAGATTACATGAAATGTAGGCATACTTTCGCAATGAAAAAAAAATCAGGTTTATTTTTAGCGATTTTTTTTTCTAAAACCTATTTGATTAAGCAAGAGTTTATATGTGTGAAGTTGCCAAATGCCGTTATATGCAGCCAATAATGGAAAAAAGATTCCCACTCATGTTTAGAAAATATTTGGTGATACCTTTTTATTAGTCAACGTTTAAGAACGGTTTTGCGGAAAGCAACTCCTATGGTGGAAGGATTATAGGGGCATTGCAGGCAAAAACTCCTGCTTTAGAACTTTTCGACAAACCTACTTGAAATTTGACAAGCATTCGTCTTTTGTTGAGTAGAAATCTGCACTGAACAGTTTATGCGGAAATCGACTCGCAAGGAATTACGATAACGTCAAAGATAAATCAATTCTAATTTAAAAATTCTTTTTAAATCAAGACGCGAGAGCCATAAAAATAATTTTGAAAACAATCGAAAATTTAATGCAAAGACTTGGATATCAATATCTTTAAAATATATATAGAAAATTATATATCATCTCTAAAAACCCAGGGAAGCGGGTGGGTAAGGATTGGTTAATCATAATACTACAAGATTTTTTGTATGCACTTAGAAGAAGTATTCATATATTCATATTAGAAGAAGTCTTGTATGCATTATATTATATGCAAATAAAATTCTTCTAATGTGGTCTCTTTGTAGAGAGGCACTCCTTTGGCGAGAGAGATTTTCAAAAGATAAATCTAAAAAAAAAGTCTAGTTGCCAGTACATTTTTTTTAAGTTTTCAAAAAAATTTAATTTTAGTAAGAGTTAGGAATGTGATGAGGATCATTATTTTAAAATAGTTCTCTTGATTCCATGTCCTCAGAGTACTTTCGCGAGAGCTCACAAAGCAGAATGATGCATATTACTATACATACAAGTTATACTTATCGGTATGTAAGTATTTTAATACAATTGGCTCTGGTATCCATCGTTATTTTATTCTGTGCTTACAAAGATAATAAATGTGTATACTGGAAGAAATCTTTCTGGGAAGGGATTTGTAGCCATCTTCTTACTCCCAGAACGATGCGTAGCTTACTCACTTTCATGAAATTTAAAAAAAGTTAAGAACCCTTAGTTGAAAAGAATTCCCTTTCTCTCTAAGGGGTTCGTCCCTTCTAATTCTCAAAACGATGCCCTACTTATTCGCAAACAAAGAACAATAAAAAGTTAAGAACACTACCTTAACGAATACTTGCCTTTTAAAATGAATGGTTCGGTAAAGTTTAGATTGCTCCAGCGATATACAACAGATAAATTGCATCTTCAATTTCTTCCGAGATCTTTTCGAAAAAGAAACAAGAACGGAAAATATTTGCAGAAAGGCTTTTTGTCTGATCACAATTGGATAGCATTCTCGTACTCTAAGCCTCATTAAAACTGCGAAATCGACTAATGACTGGAGGTAACGAATTGGCTTAACCATTTTAATGTAAAGGCAATATTTCTCTTCCAGACCCATTCAGAAACGATGACCCGAAATAAAATGCTATTCTCCTGAAAAAAATCTTTTAAATGTTAGTTTCTTTTTTTAATTAATATCCATTAGTAAATGTTATTCCATTTTGAATTTTATTAGTCAATGAATATTCACAAAACCTTACATTCATGAATTTCGAATCGATTGGCAACTTATTCAAATAATTTAATTAAAACCAGCCTTGCATTTGTTTGAAAAATTATTTAATTCTGTTATATATCATTCATTTAAAATGGTGATTTTCCCCCTTTCATGCTCATTAAAATAAAATTCTAAAGAAATTAATTATTTTTACAGCTAGATTTTGTTGCAGTTTTTGGATTTATTTCGATTTTTTTTATCTTAATACTAAGTTACACACGAGAGAAACAATATAAGTTTAGTTAAATTTACTATTTACTGTGTGTGAGAGAGCGTTTATTAAAGTCGCACTAAAAAGCAACACAGGGCTATTGGCGACGAACCAGGTAATTCTGAACCTCGGTTAAGAGACAACACCAGAGCTGGCATCCCATTTTCTGAACTTCCACCCATGCCAACGGGAGAGCCTTGAGCCACCCCATTTTCTGAACTTCCACCCATGCCAACGGGAGAGCCTTGAGCCACGACAAATTTAACGTGCATGAACTCTTCTTCACGGCGGGTATTCAATGACACTATGGCTCGAACTCTTGACTTTGACCACTATATGTTACCACGTCCCATTTTACTGTTTACTTTTACTTGGACGCCGGCTGGTGGCGTGGTTGGTTTGTCGCTGGCTTTCTGCATCCAAGGTTGCGGGTGGATTTTCATGATGCAGAAAATTGACAGTGGCCATGTCGTATGATTATGCGACATGTAAAAGATCCTTAGAGTGTCTGTTTGGCTTGGATGCTCTCGGCAAAATTAAATCCTAATACAGGTTCGCATCGTCAAGAGCTCAGGTGCCTCCCTCAGTGGAGGAAACTGGCCGTCAAAATTGCTTGCTGTAATTGGTATCGCCTATATGGTGTAGCGCTAAAAAGTGATACTAGCTCCTAGGGAATGTACTAGGTCTGCGAAGGTTTAAAATACCAATGCGCGACCCCCATCAGAAAAAAAAACCTTTATTTGGACAATGTGGTCATTTAAACGACAGTTACTCCTTTCTATTTGTTAAGCTCGCCGAGGTTTGACGTACCTTTTCGACTATTAGTAATTTCTATATCACTAAAAATCAATCATAGAGAACCATATTTAAGAAACTGGTTCCTTTCTTGGGTTGTGTGGGTGCTCCTGGTCTGTTAAAAACCAGATGACATCTCCCGTACATAAATTTTAAGGGTAAGATGTGATTTTGACCCAATGGAGGTCGGAACTCTGAAGATCACAAACGGGGCCACATCAGATCTTTTCTGACTATATGTGTTTTATTCGTTCTCAGGCGAAATACTCAGAGACTAGAAGTTGAAATAATGCGGTTTCGAAATAACCAATCCACTAAGAATATTTGAGTTACGAATTTTAGTAAGGCGTGGCCAAATCCATTCCACATCCTAAACTTCAAATTGATTATAACTTACGTCGCACTCTGAAACAACACTAGGGCTATTGGCGTTGGACTTCGAAATTTTGAATCATTGACGAGGACGAGATCTGAATTGTGACACCTCTCCCCAAACTCTCTCAGACACTATATCAATGACGGAACTTCCCCATTACATAAAGATATATCTGAAACGTTCTCGAGAACGATTATGTTTAGACTATAAACATTGTTACAAATGAACCCTGGGTCTCTTCTGGAAATCAAATGTGACCATGGCTTTAACTGCTCTGGTTAGACTAACAAGTGACCACCTTAAATGTCTTTCCTGTGATAATGGCAGAAAATCCACTCTACTTGTAAAAAATGCTGTGACCATCCAGCTTCACTGGATCACATTCTGGGTTGTATCGGACTTTTTAAGGGGGACTTAACATCCGATTCCCTTATTATTATAGATTGTTTAGCGGTCAACAACCTTCTGGAGCTGATCTGATATATGTCAGATCTTTCGAGGATAAACAACGAATGTCTACGTATATTTAACAGATAATTGCAACTAGCATTGAAACTTCAACATTAATCTGCGTTGCAAATTGTAAGTGCAACAAGCGGATACGTTTTTTAATAAAAAATATTTTAAATATTAGTATTTATTATAAACAAACCAAAAGTATAGACAGCATTACGGTATGCTTTCAAATAACGCAATTCTGTCCCATAACAGCATAATGCTTTCCAGAATTCGCAAGCGAAAAATACATTCTTTATCGAATTGTTTGAAAAACGTACCTCAGCTCAAGAGCAAAAGAACGAAAAAAAAAGTAGAAAGTTCTAAATTACAAAAGAAGATACTCTTGTATGTAGTGAATCAAAATAACTGTCAAATGCCTGAAAACAAAAGATAATCTGTTGAGATAAACCCCGTTAACAATAATTAAATCAAAAATGACATTTCGATGAAAAATGAATTGTTGAAGAGCAGTTTTTAACGATTCGGTTATGATCGTATAAAATGTCTTTTTTTTTCGGTACGCAAACATAGTAACGTGACAGTAATCTCAAGACTGAAAAACGTGCGGAAAATTATAATGTGTGTCATTCCAATTCCAAACAGGAATGTCACAAGACATTCAAGGCTTCCACGTATGTAATCTCTGATTTAACGCGTCGTGTTCGAAACATAACTTACGGGAGAGTAAATATTTGTCATTGTTACTTCTGAACATAATTCCTATTTATTTCAGACTAATTTGAAATGTGCCGAAATTTATTTCACATATCAGTCCGCCCCATTTTTGAGTAGCACAATCGAAATCCAATTTATGGAGAAAAAGATTTATCTGGTTGCGTGAGATATTTTCACATTTAATTAAAATATTCATTGAAATCAAATCAAAAGATTTAATCAATTAAAGAAATGATTTTGTTTGACTACAATGAAGAAGCCGAGTTGCTCTTAGACTGCTTATCTAATGACTAAAATCCTCCAAAAAGATTCTGAATGAGGATTCGTCATCCAATAATTACATCAATATCACCTTAAAACTTTTAAATGTCTAGGAATGAAAGACATGAAAAGAATTTAATCAAGACCATACAAGAAATTAAATGTTTATAAACTTCCCATTTAAGAGCGAAAATAAAGGCTGTTGGCCTTATACGAGAAACAATTCAAAAGTAAGGTTCGTCGGTTTCTTTTGTTTTTTTAAGAGAACTTTTTTTTTGTTTTAACCAAGTGAAACAAACACCATAAGGAATCGCATGCTACTGGTTCAGCGACGGAAGAAGCATCATCGTAAAAAGAATGACGCATGCGCAGAGCACCGAAGAGAGTTGTAGCTGACTGGCACGCCCGAAGTTATTCGAATACACATCACAAAGGCAGACCAACGTGTGCTTACAAACCGATCATCAATAGAATTGCGTACTGTTACCCATTAATGAGTCAATGGGACTAGTGTGTCCGTCATCCAGGAATGCCCACATACTGTGTGAAGAAAAGGTCAAATAGTTGGTCACAGAAGCATGTTCTGTACAGAAAGACAGTGTGGAGGATGAAAATCAAAAGGAGCATCTTTCCACATCCACGAATGAAAATATTGCAAGGTTAATTAAATTTACCAGAGTTGTTTCTTCAAACTGATTGCACGCCGCTACAAATTTCTGAATGTCGATGGCAACTATGTCGATAAATATTGAAAGGGATATAGTTCATTATGCCATGGTGTAATTTTTCTTGGCAGTTATATGAGTGAAAAAAGACAAAACTTTTGAAACTTTCCTTTTAAACTGGAGCCGATATTAGTGGCGTACTGTACACCCTCGCATCGTGTGGGAGCAGAATTTCAGGGGACCCAAGGCCTGATTGACAATATGTATTATATCCTTTGCAAGATCTCACTTAGGGCCCAAAACTTGACTTTGCAAGGAGGCCCCAATATTCTCCGTTACGCATCTAGCAGCTATCACATGTCTAGTACTAATATTCTAAATGGTATAACATTTTTCAAATTTCCCTACTACGCGAGTGTGAGGATTTCAAGACTCTGTGCAGGTACACGATAAGTCTTTATTAGACACCAGGGCACAAACAAGTGACTTGACTGAAGTATCACCAGATACGAGTTTGTAGCCATGGTCACTCAGCTACTCAGGTCATCAGACAAAAGAACGACACACCACCTCACTCATTATGAATTTTTTGGAAAACTATATTTTAGAGTCAAATAAATATTGGAACAGGTGCAGTTACCATAAAATAAATTAGTTTCCTTAATGTAAGTAAAAATAAATACTAGAAGTAAAATACACAAGATACAAGTAGATAAAAGAAAAATAAATGCAAGTAACTAAATAACTTTTATTATAAAGGCAAAAATATCATTTACCATTGGATTCAGTCCAACCTAGTTACAGAACTTAAAGATTTTAGATATTTTTTTAATTGTTTGATGTTTCGAATTCCTTTAGGATGTTTTCAATTCTTTCATTCAATTTTGCATATGTTTTTTTTCCTCTTTATTCCAGGGTCGCCTAATTCCCTGGATTTCAAATTAACACTTATCAGTTAAAATACTAAAAGAAAAAACGCAAAATTTGTCTTAATTTGACCTTGGACCTTTTACATAAGACCCAAGTTTTCGTGCCCCTTTTGCCGCGTGATGTAGTAGAACTGCACGAAAGGATAACATGTACTCTCAATAACGTTGATAGTACCATGTTGACTAGAGTGAGTCAGATACTTGACTATCATATTGATGGATGTCGTGTGACCAGGGGTTCTCATATAGAACACCTGTAAAATATGTAAACAAAATTTTAAATTTTTCAGTATTCTTTCATATGTTCTTTTTTGCTGTTTCCGTCTTAGGTTTTTACCTATGGCGCTCCAAAATCTTGGAGGAAATTTTGAATAATCCTATATTTTCTGAATAAACCTAATACATCCGATACCAGTTTTAACAATCATCTTTTATTTAAAAAAAGAAACAGTATAAAAAACAATTTTAATTACCTTCCGACTTAATTAAATTATAAAAGTTCATACGCCTGTGGTATTAATTATTGATTGCAATATCGTGATTCAAAAGACAATCATGTATTTATAAATTAATAAGAAAAAAGGTTAGTTAATTTGTTTCAATTTATCACTATGAAAAGTAAACAAAATTCTTTTTGAATTCTAAGATTTTATCAGATGCATCTATATTCTCAACCATTTATATTCATCGTAAGAAGGTTATTAAAATGTATTTTTTTTCTTTTGAGAACGGAGACAACCAAGTATTTAATTATAAAATTTCAAAGCCACTCTGCTAGTTAGTTAGTACCACCATGTCTTCGAAAACTATGCCACCTTTTTTTTTAAGGCTTACGATTATCGTATAAGAAATACACTGCAAGAAAAGGGGAGAGAAAAAAGGAGCAACTTTTTTCAATGGCAGTAATTATAGCAAGGCCTCGAGGAACTCAACTCGTTCTCGTCTTATTTTACGCGTTCAACACCAGACGCCTTCTGTTGGTGTTTGCTTGCGTTCATTTTAGATGCGAGGTGTCACGTTTATGCCCGAAGCAGTATTTTTACGTTTACGTGAGCGAAAAAATATTTCCCACTTGGCCACGTGTGAACATTTAGCGGTACGTAAGGCAGTCAGGAGGCCTGATTGTTATCTTCGGAACAGAAATAAAAAGTGATAAATTGTTCGTTGAGGTGCATAAACGTGAATAGATTGTCCACTGTCTGTTAGGAGGTATAAATCGGAAACCCCAAGGCAGTGTTTGGCGAAAGATGAGAAAATATTCAGAATTAAACGAGAAAAAATAGAGCTGCCTTATCGTAAGTATTATGAAATACATCGAGCGTTTACAGTTTTAGGGCAAAAATTGTGGTAATTAGTACAGCATAATGATACTTTGGGTCAGGGTCAAATATGAAGGAAGAGACAGATAATAGTTTCTATCCCACTTATTCGATTTGGGTTGTTTCTGTAATTGTTGTTTGAGGGAATAATGTTCTTCAAAAAAAAAACTCATCGGTCCCCCCCCCCTTTTTTTTCTAGGTTAATTTTTTTGTGATGACAAATTCGATTTCTTCGATTGTAATTATTATAGTTAGACGAAAAGAATTTGCATATGTTTTTCTAAATTGATCGAAAACTTCAAAAAAAAGTCTGTTTCTTACAAATTTTGAGACGTGCATTTTATTAAATTGACTAGCGTAATGGCTTAGTAGGACTTTTAATATATCGTTTAAGGGCCAGAGGAATATGCCAATCTGATACATATCACCCAATTCATTGTATAATTTTTTTTTAAAGATGATTTGTCTTCTCGTTTTGGTCGGTAATTTTTTCTCCTTTATTAAAATTAATAATTATAGCTCCAAATTCGCATTCGATAGTGTAAGCGTGATTTTAAAAAAAAGGAAACGAATTCAGATTTTTTTTTTTATTTTAAAACTATTTCTGCTAGTTTTAAATTTTATGAATTTTGTACGTGTTTATGGATTAAATATTAAATATTTCATTTAGTCCCAGTGCAAAAGTCAAAATAGAGCAAATTAATATTTTACATATGGTACAGTTGCCTAGTTCACTATTCGGGAACTAGGCAAATTGTAAATGAGTACTAAAATTATTAATGTTTAAAATTCTGTTTGCCTTCATTAACAGGTATAAATTGCAGAAAAGGAATTGAAAAATACTATTAAAGGAATTTCAAATTCAAAATATTTATTTCATCTTCAAATCATTAATTTCCATTTGAAAAAAGAAAAGCATGTTTTAACCAATGAAGAAGAATCGTTGAAATAGACTTTTTTACTACCCTCTCTACATTTTGACCGTTTGAACCAATACGGATTACATAAATTAATAACAGGTAGAAAAAGATTTATATTTTTCAAACTCTGATAAATATCGAAGCTGCCATTCTGCAACACATAGCTTTTAGGAAAAACATATATGAGGATCCACACACTTTTTTAATGACGCAATAAAAAAAAATTACGTAAAAGTCTACCAGTAATTACTAGTATGCATTTTACTAAATTTCTCATTAAACTAATTTTAAAAAAATTTGTACTATAACTTAAAAATACTAAAATTCTTTAGATATATGCCCCTTTACCCATGTATTCAAAGAAAAAATTAAATTTTTGTGTAGTGTCTAGAATTTTGTTAATACTTCCTCTCCCAATTCTTCTTTTTCGCAGATTTACTCGCGTATAAGATTTCCCATTCTAAAATAACCAATCCATAACTATACCTAATTTACCGTGGCGCCACCTAGTGGTGATAAGTAGTTAGTAAATTTAAAAATTTTAAATTTTGGTAAATAATAAATTTTTACTAACACACAGATCATTCTTAAAAAGCGTTTGTTTATTGTCTAAATGCATGTAAAAGACGATAGCTGTTTTTAAATTGGTATGCAGTAAATCTATGAAAATCATTATGCACAAATATTTTTAATACCAATTTAATAATTTGTTATAAATTATTCCATAATTATTCTACAGCTAAGTTGAAACTGAACCTATTGCTTCACGAACGTAGAAACACTTTGAAAGAAAATAAAACACTATAATTGAATACAAATATTAAAACACTTTAAAAAAACCCGTTTCTTCCAATTTAATATACACATTTTTATTCCTACGTTGTATACTAAATATACTAACAGAATTTAATTCATGTAAACATTTGTTGGACCATTGGACACACATTGGACTCTTGAATGTGACAATCAAAAACCAACTTCAGTGAAAAATCAGAATATACATTTTATATGAGTATACTGTCTTCAAAAAAAATATTAATTAAAAAAAAGTTTTAAAAAAATGTGTAATAATTTAGTTAAAAGTTTATGTAATAATTTTCCCTATTTAAACTTTCTTTCGATGAATTTCCCTCATTTTTTGAGAGTATTAAACCTCCAAAGCATTGCGTGATAATGATTTATTTCAATTTACAAATTTAACGACGAATACAAATTTAATCACAACTTCATCACCTCAAAATCTGTCACATTGACACATTTCAATGTTAGATGACGTAATATTGTACCAGCAATCGAATCTAACTCATATTAGAGCACAAACACTGAAGTATAAACACCGACAATCATGATTATCGACGATACGTAGAGCTTCCAGTAGGAAAAGGTATAAAAGCTGAGATCTCTGGAATGGAAAAGAAGACTTTTGTCCATTTTTATAACTACGTGTGATAACGTCACTATTTTACGATGTGTTTGTCCGTGAATGAAGTGTGAAAACTAAAATAAAAAATTTTGCTTGAGCAAGAGATAAAGATGTTCCCACATCATATCTGATTCCCGAATAATCACTAGTAAAGCAAACTAAAATCTTATTTTTTATGAACAGAAACAATTTCTCATAATGATTTGGCGCTTTTTTTCAGTCTCCAAATCGAAACAATACCAATGGAGATAAGGAGGTATTACAGAGAATTACCTCTTTTGTAAACAAAATACCTAAAGCAGAAAAATTTAGTTTGAATTTGCTGCACTGAAGTACATAAAAACTTTTAGTAAAGAACTAATTTTTTCAGGCGCAGTCAAATGAGGAGTATGATACTTGAATTGGAATTGCTATAGAGCAGGGTTGTGGAGTCGGAATCGGGTAGATTTTGGGTAACAGGAGTCGGAGTCGTTACAAACACATAGCTCCGATTCTAGTTTCATTTCAAATTTAAACTATCCAACTTAAACTGAAACGAAGCGAAAAAAATTAATGATAAACTAAGTTATTATTTTTATTTATTGTTATGAATTAGATTGAGAAATATTAGGATAAAATATTGAAAACGCTAAGGCCCCCCAAAGCGAATCAAAATAAAGAACCAAGAGCCTTTAGCTATAAAAATTGGAAAATACAAACAATACTTTTACACAGCCCTTGAAGAAGTATGATTGCTGTTTCACATGACACGTCTTTTAGAACTGATACAAATCTATCCTAAAAAATTGAATCCCCCCCCCCCGATGGGCTGCATTTTAGCAACACAGTCTTTGCAAACACAAGTCCCCAAATGTGAGACACATTTCATGGTGGCACCATCTAGTGGCTGCCTCGCTACCAAATTTGGAAGCTCGAATGAGTTCATTCAAGCTCTTCGTTGGATGCTACATATTGCCGCGATTTAATTTTGCCTAAAGTACCAGAGCCAAATTGGTACTCAAGAAATATTTTACATGCCACATAATCATATTACATACGTGCCTATTTACTCGGGGGAATCGAGCTCACACAAAGGGTTTCGAGCTGCCGGTACCGTTTTTCCAATATCCGCTGACACCTCGTGACACCCTCCATGCCTACGATTTGGGCATCCGGAAAATCTATCCACTCCAGCCGGGGTCGAACCAGCAGGCTTAAAAAAAGGTTAATCCAAGCTCTCGTTGGATGTTAAATATTGCCTAGAGTACCAGAGCAAAATTGATACTCAAGGGATCTTTTACATGCCACATAATCAAATGACATACGTGCCTACATTTTTTGCATCCAGAAAATTTATCGACTCCAGTCGGGGTCGAGGCCGAGTGAGTGAATATTAACGTTGCACTATTCAGCTACACGATGGCTTTTGGCGACGGACCTCGTAATTTTGAACCATGGTCAAGTGACGCGGATGCCACCTGAGCTGGCACCCCCCTCCTCTCCAAACTATCACACCAACGGAAGGACGTTTGAGCACTCGACAGATTAAACGTGCATCGCGCCCCTACACGGCTGGTCTTCAGTGGTACTGGGCTCGAATTCATGACACGTTAGCCATGATCCGATACCTTGACCACTTAGCTACCGCGGCCACGGGTCGAGCCCGCAACCTTGGGCTTACGAAGCTGGCACACTACCTCCAAGCCACCGGAGGCGACAAATTATAAGTAACCATAACCGTAACAAAACTCTTCCTTCAACTCAAGTTAGTGTGGAAAGCCTACTTTCAGCTCTGAAGTTTATCGAATCGGATCAATGGTCCTCTATCAGAGATCTTACCGAAACTATACTATTTCTTAGAAATTACCCATGCCAGTTTTTTTCATTTCGTAATAAGTTCTAGTTAATATAAATAATTTGCTATGCCATCACAATTTTTTTCTGCAATATATTATTTTTTTAAAAAAATAAGCTGTAATAATTGTTTACATGAGTCGGAGTCTGTAAGTTTACAATTCCAGAAGTCAGTCTCATTTTCACTACCGACTCCACAGCCCTGTTATGAAGTTCACATGTAAAACAAGAATTTTAAGACTCAGATCATGGGTTTAATTTTATCCACTTAAACAATGTGAAAAGCAGAGTAAGGGGACCTTGCAATTTCGAACGATGGCAGCTGCATTCTTGCACTTCCAAACTATACTTATTTCCACACAATATCACTAAGTAAAATAGCCCATTATTCCCGTCACTGGTCGGAATATGATGAAAACTAGATTAAATCCCGTGACTCGGCTCGTTTAACGTCAGTTATTTCCCCTCGATTGGAAGTTCGTTTAATATTACCAATGGGATACACCCAGCTTCCACCCTAACTTCCAGGGAAAATGTCAAAACCATGAGATCGTGCATGATTGGTTTTAAGTTAACGTTGCTCAAGTGCAACATGAAATCTATTTATGATGAAATTTTTAATCCATTTCAAGTGATGAGGGAGGGGGGGGGGGACTCCTCATATGGTACCTTATTCTCTTAACATTAACACCAGGCCCAAGTGAAGATTAAAAGGTATAATTCCACTTAACATACATTCGACCTCATTAATTAACAAAATGGGTCCTCAATAGAACAAACATTTTCAGTTAAATAATTAATTTCCCATGATTTACAAAGTTATTCGGTTAGATTATCTCTATACACACAAAAAAAATTCATGAGGCTGTAAAAAATTTATTACGCACAATGCCAATGTTCAAGATAATTCACCAAGTTGGCGAGTTATCTATGACACCTGATTTAGCATCCCAATCTCCAAATTTTTATACTATGCAACGTGACGACTTTGAGTCTCAAAGGATTTAACGTGCCTCACCCATAATAAAATTTTTCAAAAGGGTATCCAAAGAGTCAACATTATTTAAATACTGTGCAGCATTCATATTTTTAATTTATGTGTGATATCACAGTTTTCTTTATCTTTGGTGTTCAATCATTTCTGTCTCTAGTAGAGATTAATAAAACATACATATATTTTACTTTATTTTGGTATCTAATTTTCTGTCTTGGGAGGTGTGTAATTTTATTTTTCCTTGAAATTTGACGGGAAATTTTTAATAAAATTCTTCTAATTGTATTAATGAAATCTTATTCTTAAACATTCTTTTCCTGGTAGCCCAGAAGTATAGACAAATATAGGGGAAGGTTGGGTGTGACCTTAAAACTATGCTGAACCCAACAACCTCAGCTCCTATGGCCAAGATTTTGCTATTACACTACTGAGGCTATTTTACATCTAACAATAAAGTTTGGTGAATGAAGTCAGAATGGCCGATCTGGCAACACTGGAGAAACAAAACGCAGCACATGCGTAGCGACAAGTGTTGACCATCTACCCCCACCGTTGTTCAGTTGAGCCTCATTTGTGTTCCACGCAAGACTTGTTTTACAAAGTACTTGTTTGGTGCACTGGTTCTTAACTGAGAACAGGAAAATAAACGCTTGGCAAGACACCAAAAGAAACTTATGCTACACCAGTGCTTCTCAAACTTCCAATACTTGCGACCCAATATTCAATCACAATTTTCATCGCTCCCCCTCCATAAAATAACAATGAATTCAATAATGCTATACTTTGATGCTAAAGCTACAATACATTTTAAACCTCTTAAGGGCGTATATAAACGCTTCGCTCAGTCAAAGCGTTATTTCCTCTGGACGTATATATGCGTCTTTCCGAAGTACGATCTTTTCTTTGCCCTGCTATTCATAAAACTATTCCGAAGGCAATGGAATGCAATAAAAAGACCTTGACAGTGTTTTCGAAGGATTTACTTATTTCAGAGGACTTGCTTATTTATTCCTTTTTTCTCTCCCCCTCCAACACATCATATAAGCGCGCTTACGTGGAAAACGGTGGCATTGGGGAGCGAATCGCGTAACTATTAATAGGCAGTTAAGGGGTTAATTATAAACCGAACAAATTATAAAGAAAAGTGTTAATTTTTGAAAATAATTTTGTATACGACAAGATCATGGGATCACTGATCATTATTAAACTTGCTCTTAACTGTGTGTGTGAGTATTGCTAAATTAATTATAAAACACATTGCGCAGTCCTGATACATTTATATAAGTGCATTATATGAGTGTAAATGTGTCTTATTTTTTATTATGTCAGAATGTATTTTGTTTGTTTATTTCAGTAAATTAGTAATTTTCTTAAATAACCTTTAGTTTTCGACTTTTCAATATGCTCGCGCCTGACTGCGGTGCCGCAGGGACTGGTTCGAATCCGGAGAAGCATGGTTTGTGTTGTAATCTTTCTTCTGTCTGTGTTGTTTACCCCGTGTTATACGTTCGGTGGTGCACGGGTTATAAATGTTAAAAAAAAAAAAAAAAAAAAAATATGCTCGCGCCCCCCTCGTAGAGTTATCACGCCCCCAGGGGGGCGCGCCCCACAGTTTGAGCAACGCTGTGCTACACTGATACGAGTTTATGAAGATCAAACTGTCCATGAAGTGTGTGTACGAGTGGTTCGCCCGTTTTTGAAAAGCAGAGAAAGTGTTTCTGACAACGCTCGTAGTGAAAAACTGGCGATCTCTGTCAGTGACGAAAACATTGAGAAAGTGAGGAGAGTAATCACTAAAGATCGTCAATTAACTGACTCATTATAGCTGATGAACTGCAGATTAACCGTGAATCCGTGTGACAAATCGTTACCCAGAATTTAGGAATGAGAAATAAGTGTTATCGATATTGACGATATTCCTAACATCCAACGAAACGTGACGAGGCTTTTGAACTCCATCCCAAAAGAGAACTTTTAGCAAAGTTTCCAGGACATGTATAGCAGATCTCAGTGGTGTATAGTTATAGGTGACTATTTCGAAGGACAGTAAGGTAACTTTCCTAAATATTTCATCTACGTTAATATTACAAGACTATTCACAGAACTTTATTGTCAGAATGTTGTATTTTGAACTATACTGCCTTTTTATATTTCATTTACTGTTTGGTTTTATTATATTTATGATATGATTGAAGAAAAGATAAAAAGGAACAAAGAAATAGTTCGAAAATAGATAAAAATTTCTGAAGTATCCCAGAAGTGCACGATTCCCATTCAGCAAAGACTACAAATAGTAGCAGTAAGGAAAGTCCCTTAAACATTGTTCCCGAAGAAATACTTAAATTAATCTTTAAAAAGTAAGCTTCTGGGGGCTTGACACATAGCGAAATTTGATAAGCATAAATTATTAGCAATCCTCGAGATAATCTTTAGTGAAATCTCAGGGTTTGAGATTTCAATTTCATTCGTAAACCTCAAATCATGATGCTCTCGTCCTTGAATAGTTGCTACAATTGCCTTAAAGGAAGTCTGAAATAGTAATTCCTGAAAGAGATAAGGAGTATGCGATTTGGTTTTGCTAATATATCTCATTTAATGCTTGCAATGAATTATTTCAAGATCTATCCCAAAGATCTGAAATTATCCAACAACTTTTGAGATAGAGGCTTAACGATAGCTGGGGCCATACTCCTTAAGATTTTAGGGCCCTGAATTAATGTCAGCATTAAAGAAATTTAGGACTCCTCGAAATGTTACAATTTTTTATCAGTTTTATGAAAAGTAATCTTTTTATAGAATCTTTTCAGGGATTGAGATCCTGGCGATGCTTAATTACAACAACCCCAAAAAGACTAGATTATATACATATGAAAGGAAATGTTTTTACTTTTAGTTTGTATCAGTGGTTTTTAGCGGCGCACACAATACTTCGTAGGAGGGATTGCATTTTTTTAAAAAAAAATAAACGAAAACAATCATTATGCTGAAAATTAAAAATTTGTTAGTCCATGGAAGGGGTATTAAATTGCATATATATTATGTATCTTTTAAACACATTTATTAAAGTAAGAAATTAATAGCATAAAATGTAAATATATTATCCCTCAATATTGTTAAATAAAATAAATGTTTTAATGCGAACCTTGCTTTTGTAGCGCTCTACTTCACATTCGCAATATAAGAAATATAATGCGTGGCTTTCAATTTGACATAATTCTGATTATTCAGCTGTTAAACAGTTTCTTTGTGAACTAAAAATACTTTTCACATGAGAAAAGATTTGTTGAAAGAAAGAACCAAAAGCGGAAAGTCGAGTACCATGCACAGACACACAATTTTCTCTCTTCAAACAAAATCTTTTTAGCAATGACATTCAATGATCTTGAAAATAGCTGTAGAATTATCTTTAGAGTTATCTTTCAGATTTTTTCGTAATTCCGTAAATGTCCATAATTCTGAAGATGTTTGTCGTATATCTACTTCCATACACTCAAAAATTGACAAATTTGTAGAATAGTGTTGAGTGCCACATGCCATAGGTTGCCGACACCCTGTTCTAGTAGATAATAAAATCTCCCTCAAGCTTTAATTTTTTTTAATATGAAAGTAAAGATTTTTGTGGGTAAAATTTTTCTTTCTTCCCTACGAAAATCTAAATATTTGAATAATGTTCCGAATTGACCCCAATCCAATCAAACCACAAAAAATTTGACCAGAAAAATTGAATTGTCTCAATTTCATTTACACGACACGAACCAGTCAATTTCCGGTATTTTAAACGATACATTCGATAATTCATCCAGCTGTTGGCACATAATTTATTCACACAGTCGTCCTCGATTACACCAGATTTTATATAAGAAATATTTTGATTCACTTACAATAAACACTCGTATCCTTCAGCTTCCGTCTTTATTAATAATTCGAACGGCACGAACGCGGAAGTGTTGCATATTCATCATATCGGTTCTTTTTTTTGAATTTTGTTTTTCATTGACTGCACCAGCGAAATGGTCAATTAATTACATCGGAAAAGCAACTGAATGCGATGACCGTGTAGCTACATCAGTGAACAAAATGTTTCGCACGCTGAAGATTGGCTCTGTCATTAACTCAATCTTCATTTACAATTGATATTGCTGATTGCATTAATTCCGACTTAATTGATAGCATGTTTAAGAGAAATCGATAAAACTTACCGATCGATATCGAGGCGGTGTTTCGCGATCGCCTGCTTCTGACTTTTCAATTCATTTGTTGAAATATAACAGTGATCGATTAGTTTTTCCAATTGGAGCCAATTTAAATTCATTAGGAATCATTACCCAAAGAAGGAAAAATGGTTTCAGTTCTAGAAGTATGACCTCTTACAGACGCAAATAGATAAGATCAGCGTAATGTTGTCAGATGGAATGTCCAATTACCACTTAATGAAACTGTCTTTCTAGAAGACTCAGAATACGTTTTGTTTTGTTGTTCGGAGCAGCACAGCATTTCCCAATTAGAATCCCCCAAATCTTCCTCTCTAGTCCTAGAGTTCCATAGTGCTTTGGGGGGGGGGGGGAGCTCCACAAGAAAAATTTTATTTCGGAGGTCCATAATAAAGGGTTTAGTATAAAACATTGAACTTTATAAAATTGAAATTAAATGTTAAGAACATAGAAAATTTCTGATTAGAATACTTGTATTTTCCGGAACACGATTTAGCTGATAGGAAAAGAAATTACGTTCGTACGTTTTTTATTTAAGCACCCCTAATCTTGAGTAAGATAGCATTTTTTATTGTTACTCTACAAAGCAACGAGAGAGCTAATGGTGATGGACATTATCCTTTTGAATTATGGTCAAGTGACGAGGACGATAACACAGCTGGCACCCGTTCTCCGAGCTCCCACACCATACTAACGGGAGGACTGAGTATCGATAGATTTAACGTGCGTCAGCCCCTCTACACAAATGGTCTTCGATGATACAAGGTCTCGAACTTATGACACAAGCTCGTGAAAACTAGGCAATTGTGGCCACGCATCAAACCTGAAACATCTGATTCAGAGTGTTCGCTTGAATCCGGACTCAGCCTGGAATCTGCTGAGTCGCTGTTCTATTTAACCACCTGCAGGAACCTTATCTTAGTCAATGAAAGGTCCAGATTAAAAGGACAGGGGCTGTTTTTAATGCCTTTCGAAGACAAAATTTTATATCCAAACCATAGCGAGGAATCGTATAATCAATCCTTCAGTAATTTCTCAATAGTCAAATCGAAATCTTTCAAAAATTCGTTGCGAATCAATGTTATTATTCAGTTATTCACCAATTTCTTTTTTGTGAGCTTATTTTAAATTGTAGGTTCTCAATCAATAAAGATTATCTTGAAATACAATAAATTGGCAACAATAGTACTCATAGAAATAAGCAGAACTCGCTATAATAAAATGTGAAAAAATATTTATCCAAAATATTGCTTCAGCCCAAGTAGGCATCCACCCCCTCTTTTTTACGGATTTTATTGCCCTCTAGCTTGACCAGTCAAAGAGCCAGTAACTAAAAAGATAGCAAAAATTAAAGGACAAAGATAATCCATCAAAGAAGGATTATCCTTGTCCAGGGATTTCCCTAGTTTATTTCACCGCACTTCGAATTAACACACAAGCTTATTAGCTGCGGACCTCATAAATTTAACAATTGTCAAGTGACGTGGACGATACCTGAGCTGGCACTCCACTCTTCAAACTTCCACACCATGCCAACGCAAGGACTTTGAGCCTCGATAAAAGTAGAAAATTATCTGTTAAGTTTTCAGAAAGCTCTAAGTAGAGTAAATTTATCCCTATCAGGTTATTTACCTCAGTTTCACTAAGTAACTGAGGTAAATAAAGTAACTAAGTAAGTGGCTATTACACTTGTCGAGGCCCAAAGGCAGTGAGAGGGTTCGAGGATTTTATTATAGCAGGCACGATCATACAAATAGCTCCTTTTATTCTATCTTTAGCACTTTATGAAGTCTACAAATTTATAACCTAACTCTGGGAGCAATATGAAATCGCATCCCGTAATCGGATAACTAGATTCCTGAAAGTACTTATTTAGATAGAAGCTCCTTGTTATGATCCTTCTCGAAGCCCGATAGCTCGGTCAGCTCCAAGACTGATTACTTCACCACTTTCTGGTAAATTCTACGTCGAATTCCAATCTCAAGATGCGGGACCACTCAGTTGCTGTTCACCATTAATATGTGGATTTCCCCATACTCAACGACAGGCACTTAACAGTTACATTTGCATAAAATCAAGTCTTCTCTACGGAAAGCGGTTTTTGAACTAAAATCACAGTTAAAGAATATTCCCCCCCCAAGATGATTAGTAGAAGAAACAGAGTGAGTGAATATTAACGTCGCACTGATCAGCTTCACGAGGGCTTTTGGCGACGGACCTCGTAATTTTGAACCATGGTCAAGTGACTAGGATGACACCTGAGCTGGCACCCCCTCTTCTAACTACCACACCAACGGAAGGACGTTTGAGCTCTCGACAGATTTAACATGCATCGCTCTCCTACACGGTGGGTCTTTAGTGGTATTCGGCTCGAACTCATGACACGCCAGCCACGAGTTCAATACATTGACCACTAAGCTACCACGGCCACGTAGAAGAGCCCCAATAGTACCCGTTACACACTGATTAAAAAAGTATTACTAATGTCACATTTCATAGACGATTTCGACAGCATACAGAAGGTGGTACTTATTATCGCAACAATCGCCAACTGTATTAATAACTCACCAAGTTGGCAACCACGATTTCCTATGTGCCGTACGCGCTGAATTAGCAACCATGTGATACGTTTCGTATAATGTCGTCAATAGGTTGCAATAATACGTAAGTACCCAGAAGGATAATTAAGGAAGCTAAGTAATAACCTCTCATGCCATTGGCCTACTTTGACGAATTTCTACAAATTTTATCATTTGTCTTCAGGAGGTCTAAAATAGTTGGCGATAACTTTGGCGATAAATCGCTGGAATAGGATTAATATGTAAATACCGAAAATTTTAAGATATTTCTAAATTTAATGTCAGAATAAAAACAGGTAGACACGAACTTTTTACACATCTTTATAAATACAAACATCATAAATTACATCTTTTAAATTAACATGAAGGAACATACAATTGAATAGGGAAATTCTTTATCCATTCTCTTCTCGCTTTAGATTCATTAAAAAATTCTTTGGTGTTTTTTTTTCTTGGTTTTTTTGACTTTCCGAGATCCATGTCTGAATTCTTTTATTCTGATTAAAGAAAATGTATAAAGAAATTAAAAGGTTTTAGAAAGGATGTTTTCTCAAGGGAAGAAACTACATTTTGATTTCTTAGAAAACAAAATTGAATGTTCCAAAATAGATAACTTTTTTATTAAATGACAATCTTCTCAACAGGGAATAAAAAAATTCGTGTAGTATCATTTTTTTTAAAGAAAAACATTTATGCTAATGAAAAGTTAAGAAAAACTGAGATTTTGAAACGAGAAGAAAGAAAGTGAAGGAACTTAGCAGAGCATTATGAAGAACTATGTCAATATATTCTAGCTAAAGGCAAACAGTAAGTAGAAAAGGAAGTTATTAACGAAAGTAAACCTTATAGTGAAAACCAAAAAAAAAAATTTCCCAAGGTTTTTTTTTAAATCGTATTTGCGAATTGCAAACATTTCTGGCCATTATTCTAAAGGTTTTGTCAAAACATACAAAAACAAAATATTGACTTCAAAAACTGTTGTCGTTTAAATAAAAGAAACACTAACGTATTTATATTTTTAAATATATATTTGAACTAAATTAATCTTAAATCTATTGGCAAAAGGAACCATAATTTTGAGCGACTGCCAAGTAACCGAATGAGTGAATGTTTTAATAGGTTCGTACTATAAAGCAACATGATAACTATTGGACACGGACTTCGAAGACTTGAACCACGGTCTACTGACGAGGACGATACCTGAGCTGGCACCTAACTCTTCTACCACACATCAGCTTAAGGCAACGCTTCTCAAACTTTCAATATTTTCGACCCAATTTTCAACCATATATTATATTTTTCACTTTCTTTCTCCCCCCTCCCTTACATACAAATAACAATGTGTTGAATTCAATAATACTATACTTTGACAATAGAGTTGCAATGTGACTTTTTCGTAAGTGCCATCGGCGTACATAAACGTCTCGCTCAGCCAAAGTGCTTATTGCTCTGGACGTATATATACGTCTTTCTGAAAAATGATTTTTTTTCTGTGCACTGCTGTCCATAAAATTATTCCGAAGGCTTTGGATTGCAATAAATGGACCTTGACAGTGTTTGCGAAGGATTTACTTATTTCATAGGATTTCCTTGTTTATTCCTCCCCTCCTTCAATACATCACATACACTTACCTACGTAGAAAACGGTGGCATTGGGGAACGAATCACATAACTTTTAATGGGGAGCTAAGCAGGGACGTCTTAAGATTTATTGAGGCCCTGGGCCCCTACACAAATGTAAGCACCACCTGTGACCCTTAAAAGTAGATAGGACATAGCATACGTTGTCAAATACTCGTACAAACAATAACCCAAAACAAATAAATGTACACGACTTACAATTGCACAAACCGGCTCGACTGACTGCCACCTTTTGATTAAAGGAGTAATTATTGGTGTGTGATGGTAGGCCTAGACCTATACATGGGTGACGGTCATCCCATGTAGCCAGTCGACATTATCTTCCGAAATTCCCAATTTTTCGGAGAATACAACCGGAAAAAAACTTTTGACCGTAGAAATCATTCGAATCATTACCTTATTAAGGCTGAGTCGAAAACGAGACAAAGCCCTTATTGCAGCCGAGGCCCTAGGCCTGTGCCTTAAGACGTCCTTGCAGTTAAGGGATTAATTATAAACCGTACAAATTATCAAAATTGTTAATTTTTTACATAATATATATGACAAGTGACTGGTAGTTAGTAAACTCGTTGTTAACTTAGTATTGTTGAATTAATTGTAAAAAATACATTGTACAGAACTGATGCATTTATAAGAGTATTACATCAGTGAAAATGTTAATTTTACTTTTTATTATGTCAGAATGTATTTTGTTTGTTTACTTTCAGTAAATTAATAATTTTTTCAAAATAATCTTTTTTTATTTTTCAGTATGCTCGCGCCCCCTCGTAGAGTTATCACGCCCCATAGTTTGAGAAATGCTGGCTTAAGGATATTGAGCTGAGACAGATTTTAAGGCTCGGCTCGAACTCATGACATGCCGGTCACGAGTCCATGACCAGTAGGCTACTGCAGTTTCCTATGGAGTGACGAGGATGATACCCAAGGTAGAATTCCCTTCTCAAAATTTTCACACCATGTCCGCATAAAGAATTTGAGTCAAGACTCATTTAACACAAATCAGCCATTGAACGACACGATGAATGACACCAGGGCTCAAAGTCACTATTCGGCCGCGCTGACCATGACTTCGTGACCACGACTACTCAGCTACAACGGCAAAAATAAAATCCTAAAGGGGTACTATTTCAAGTAGGTTGATTGTTTTATTAATGCCGCAATCAGAGGAAACACGAAGGCTATAGGCAAAGACCTCGCAGTATTGAACTGCGGTCAAATGACATGGTAGACACCTGACCCGGCACCCCAAACTTTCACACCAACACAAGGACTTCTAACTTCGAATAGATTTAGCAAGTAACACTTACACAACAATGACACAAATTTTATCACAACGTTACGCATCATTCACTATACAGGGAAATAAGCATCTGTGATTGGCTGAATTTTCGAGTGATTCGACTTCGCTTAAATAATTTCTTCGAGAATTTATTGACATTTTTTTTTGTTGTTAAGGTCCCAGTAAAGACAAATCTCTCTTAATTGGGAATTTTTGGATTTTTCTATGGTTTTGGTTTACTTTTTTAGCAGTATTGAATTATCTCTTTAAAAGTATTTTATCCCGAATCCTATCTTATTACCATGAATCTCCTCGAAAGAACTTTTACTTATGAATGAATCCCCTTAATTGGAAAACGCTGTTCTAGAGCTACAACAGAAATATTGAAAGATGGAGCACATTTTTGAATCTAGAGCAAGAATTAAAATAAAAACTATTTTTCAATTCGTACTATCAATTCACACTCTCCCTATATATATATATTTATTCATATATCTTGTTCAAATTTTCAATTCCCCCCATTCAAAAATACACTTTATTTATCCACTCAAGTTTAAATACATTTTTTTAAACTTGTAATGGAGAACACTTGATGTTAATACAGTTTTTTTTCAAATATTAATCAGTTAAATTAATTATGCAGTTTAAGACATATTTCAGTCGATATTATTCATCTAAAGGGTAGCGCCATTGGATAAAATAGCCTTTGTTAAATTTGTGATGAAGAATTAACTTAACCTGAATAATCATATGCTAGTTAGACGTCAGCATCCCTTTTACACTGGTTTAAAGATAAATTCTTACCCATTATAATCAACTTTTATTAAAAAATGCAATTACAAATTTAATCTGGTTAAAAAGTTTTTGATGTTAATTTAAAAGGTGTTTTGCCACTTAATTCTGCGGTCCTATTACATGTATACACTCTTTATATTAATTGTAACTATTTAATAAATAGTAACAAATAAAATCTTTCTTTGTTGACCTAAGCAGGAATTGATTTAAAAATTTCTTTATATTACTTGTTAATTTGATCACTTTTAAATTTCTAATAAACTATTATACCTAATGATTCCAAATTCTTCATAAAAATATCAAAAATGACATTAATTCAATGCTTTTTAAACTTCCAATATTTACGACCCAATAACCAATCATAATTTTCATCGCCCCCCCCCCGACACACAATAACAATGTATTGAATTCAATGTGATTCTATACTTTGACAATAAAGCTACAATACGACTTTAACTTAGTACGAACTTTTGTGTTCTTCGGAATTGTTCCGAAAGTTTTGGAATGTAATAAAATGACTTTGACAGCGTTTGCGAAGGATTTACTTATTTCAGAGGATTTTCTTATTTATTCTTCACCCCCCCCCCCCCTCAATACATCACATACGCACGCCTACGTAGAAAACTGCGGCATTGAGGAGCGATTCGCGTATCTTTTAATCGGCAGAAAATTAATTATAAACCATACAAATTATCACGATAACTGTTCATTTTTGTATATAATTTATATATGACAAGCCCATGGGATCATAGTAAGTCCATGGTAACTATTAAACTTGTTCTTAACTGATTATTGCTAAGAAAATAAATTATAAAATACATTGTGCAGTACTGATACAATTGTAAGTATTTATTTCTTATTATGTCACAATGTATTTTGTTCGTTTACTTTCGAAAATTAATGATTTCTTAAAATAATCTTGTTTTCGGCCTTTCAATATGCTCGCGCCCACCTTTAAGGTTATCACGCCCCAAAGTTTGAAAAACGCTGCATTAATTGCAGCACAAATATATAATTATAATATTAATAAAGTGAACACAATGTATACGCATTAATAAAAAGAGAACTAACACGCAAAAATACGAGAAGCAACTGTTAGAGTGCTTCCGCTCTTAGTAATGTAGATTAGCGGTTCTTCAACTATTCGATAGCAGTGCCCCCTCCCCCTTGGCAGATGAGAGGACCCGAGATTTTGAAACACCCCTCCCTGATCCCCAACCACATGGCTAAGTGATTTAAATATTCCTCAATAATCCTAAGACTGCCTCTATGCTTATACAGACTATTTAATACTTTTTTTTCCCTTTAAGAAAACGTTAAACATAAATTTATAAGTAATATAAGTTTTTTTAAATAAATTACCACTTCGTTAGAAAAACATACTGGCGCCATCTGTTGCAGCTAGTTGTAACTTCGACATAACGGAGATTAAATTTAAAATTAAATATTAAATTTAATTAATGAATTAATATTTGAAAAAACTGTATGAACATCAAGTGTCATCCACTACAAGTTTAAAACATGTATTTGAACTCCAATGGATGAATAGAAAGAATTTTATCAGCGATTGAAAATTTGAATATATATATATATATATATATATATAGGGAGAGTGAACTAATAGTAGGAATTGAAAAATAGAAGGCGCTGGAAGACCCCCCCCCTCCCCGCCGGGGTTTCGTGGACCACATTTCAAGAAACGCCGATATAGATCATATTGCAAAGAATTTGAATCAGTGCTAAAAATATGAATACGTGTTATTACTTCCGGTATAAGTCATAACAAAATTAAATATATTCCAAACAAAAATAATTAAATATTGTGTCACATTCTATGTAATTTGAGCAAATGTTGAATATAATTTCTGTCCAAAATTTTCAAATGATTGTGTGTGCCCCCCAAACCTTTACACATATTAAAGCTTCAAAATGTCGATAACATTCGCTTTTGTTGAAAAGCATTAGAAAAGGAATAATAAAACCTCACCAATTAAATTTAATTAACTATGAATATATTACAAAATATTTGAATGTATAGTTTGAATTTTGTCGATTGTATAACTTTAATTTAAAACATATTGCTGCAAATTGAAACAATTTATTTATTCCTCACTTCTAACTGTTTGAATTCATCCGTTAAAACCCTTCAATTCAATTACATAAATAGAAAATATATTGCTTGGACTTACAACTCGATAATGAAATGTATTCATACGACACAATTTCAGGCGGAATACTATTTCCGAACTTCCCTCTCTTCTGAAATTTAATGAACTAATAAAGTAATTTGCTCTCACAAAAATTCCTGAAACAAATTTATCGTTCCAGCATTTTTGTTGAAGCATTCCCCCATATAAAACAGATGTTACAATTGAAGCTCGAGAGCCGTTAATCTGCAGATTACCTAACTTATCTAATAATTTTTCTTTACGATGTGACTTAAGGAACATTTTTAAAAAGCACATATTTTATCTGATATTAATACAATGAAATTTTCACCGTTCACATATATTCCTGTCAAACTAATTGTATTTTCTCTCGATGATCGCTCACATTCAAGAGTACATTTCCTATGAGGCATACATTAATTATTGTTCCTTACGTTCTAGTATAGCACATGAAAGACAAAACACACACATCAACTTTATCCAACACATCGTTTATTTCATAAACATAATTGCAACCAGACAGTCATATTACTATAAAGTCCAACATGAAACTCGAACAGCGTGGAATTATCTTTCCCACAAATTCTATTTTGCAAACGAGTTATAAAAGCAGTTAAATAACAGTAATTAAATATATTATAGATACCTTATAATATAAAATAAATTGACCAAAAAGATATTTTAAAAATTATTTTGGTAAGCAATCCGATAACGAATTCATGCATTACGAAAAATAAAGAGTCCCTTAAATCACTAATTAGATTTTAGTTCTCGATACGGGTCCTGTTATAAAAAAATTTAATGATCTGGGTTGTTAGTCTCAAGCATTCAAGGTCATTAAAAGAAACAAACTCAAATACTGTTATAATTGTTTGAAATAATAGCTATTACTCCACTATTATGTACTAATCATTGTATGATGAGTTATCGTAAGAAATACTTTAAAATGAGGCTTTTTCCAAATTCAAACATTCCTAAATTCAGAAAGCGCAATGTAATTGAAACTATAAGTAAAAATGACCTCTCCAAGTCATTAGGATTTAAAAAATTGGGGGAAAAATGTGTCCACTATTTAAAACTGAAAAAAATCCCGTTCAATATAAGTGATTCATAACTTATGTTTAAAAATAAATGTACAACGTTAAACTTCGATCAAAGGTGCTTTAACAAACAAAAGTATTGAAATCAAAATATTTGTGAATAAAAAGTAACCAATGATAGGGCTAATGGCGACGGATCTCGTATTGCTGAACCTCGGGCCAAGTGATGGGGACATCACTTGAGCTGTGTTGAACACTATGCCAATGGATGAAATTTGAGCCTCGACAGATTTAATCTTTATCAGCTCTTTTTCAAAAGGTCTACAGTGGCATTAGGGATCGAACTTATGACACACTGGCCACGTGTTCGTGACCATGACCACTAGGCTACCGCGGCCAGTTGCTGTTATAGATTGAATAGTCAAGAAAAAAAATTTCCGATTCCCAATAACAAATTAAATGAAAATTGGAAACTGCAAATTACACTTCGTCTGCTATTATTTAAAAATGTTTTGCTATTCTTGGAATAGAAAGAAATTATACACAACAATCTAGGTAACATTAAATCGCTCATGCCAGTACATTTTTCAATATTACACATACTAAACTATGCACATCATAAGAATCTTCACAAAAAGCAAGAATTATTCCACGAAAAGCTATTTATGAACACATCCGAGACTGAGGTAGTTACAGATTACAAGAACTACGAATAATTTAGAGGGGGGGGGGGGAGACTGTTTTTTCACCTGAAATCTAAGAACTAGAAAAATGCATGATTAAAATTATTCATCTTATTCTTGAAGTCGCGCCAAGAGGAAAAACTACTGTATGATAACACGACATGCAAGTTCAAGTGTGGAGGAAAAACGTAATACGAGAGTCGAAATTAAAATATTTTTTGAAATTACAGACACTCACACGCACACACACAAAAAATAGATTTGAATGTAAATTCGCTCATTATTACAAAACATGAATTTGAAATTTTGAAGCAAAAGCTGTGTTTAAATATTGTGGACAGTACACTGGCGTAACTAGTCCTTAGTGGGTCCAGTATCAAAGTTCTTTGGGAGCCCCTTTTTAAGGGTTCCTAAATATTTTCGATATTTTGCTTACACGTTTGGGCCCCAAAGCTTGGAAGCCCCGTATTGATACGACGGTAGCTACGCCCCTGGTATACACATTTTGCGTGTGAAAAATCCTAAAATTTCAGTTTCAACTACTTCAATATAAGTTTAAACTAAACGAATAAACCTTTAAAAACATATTCCATTATAATTTTTGAGCAGTTGTCATCAAACTGTGTTTTACGGATTCCTGGGGGTCCACGAGGCATACCTAGGGGTTCCACGAGCTGCAATACAAATCGAACAAATTATAAATGTGTATGCAAACTGGATTCATGTACTTCACGAAGTTTCTATAACCACAAGTATCTAAAGCAGATACTAGTCATTAAAAGAAATTTGATTAAAACAACTTTATTTTGTAATACTTTTTTATTCTGCATGCGATATTATAAAAGAATATTAAAGCCTTTTTCTTCTTTGTATATACTGCCTATTAGATTGTGAATATTCTTTTGCTTAACATTTTGGTTTTCACGAAATAATTTTATGTTCGCTACTACAATGTTTTGCAAAACTAAATAGTTTTCTAAAGGAAAATGCTCATTTTTTACTGTTATAAAGATACCTATAATGGAGAAGGAACAGCTTATCGACACAACAAATTCACCGTTAATATCCAAGTTCTAGGTTGCAAATTCATGCAAAATACACAGGATTTCTCACACCACTATAACCATTTTAATGCAATTCAGAACAATACATTTAAATGAAAGAATATTTCTTAGTGTAAGTGGCTACAAACAAAATATTTAAAAAAAATGAAATGCGGCTGCAGATAATTTTAATAGATTTAAATTGCGACAGTTTGCGTTAAAAAAAAATGCAAGCATATATCCCAGTTACTAAATAGAATGGATGTGTAAGTGGCCCTTGGACCACAAACTCATATTAATGAGTAAATTATATTAAAATTACACATTAAAATTTTTTGATGACAAAAACAATACTTTTTTTAATTGACTTTGCGTACCTATAACAAATCGATCTACTTCAAATATAATTTGAGATATATTCTTTCAAAGTGGGAAATTGGGTTCCCAGAAAACAAACACCTAACAGTTCTAAGGATTCCAAGAGTAGAAACAGTTTGAAGACCCCTGTTTTAGAGCAGGGATGGGCATTAAGTCGATCGCGATCGACCAGTGGACCACCGAGACATTTTGGGGTGACCGCCTTTACTAATACCAAGATGTTCATACTAAAAAAAAACGTATCTGCGGCACACCAATGCCAACTAATCTGAAGACTGGGTGGACCGCAACACCTTGAAAAAGTTAGAAGTAGCCCGTACCCAGAAAAAATCTGTCCACCCCTGCCTTAGAGCATAGTTTCACTTTCAAAAATTAAAGCTGAATTATTAACACAATAGTTACCGACAAAAATTATTTCATACAATTACGGTACAAAATTAAAATCAGAAGTCCAACGCAAGGTTAAAAATGCACATTATTCGCAATCAGTTCACGTTTCAATTACATAAATTCAATCAATCCGAATATTAGATACATAAAAACACTTAGTAAAACAAAAACAAACAGAAAAAAGATTACGTCAAAGGGCAAATGTTTATCCAATCTTATTCAAAACCAGTTTTTTAATTGGTTATTCTTTTTAAAGCACTACTTATCATTCGTAAATTAGAAGTTTCAATAGCGGTCTTTTGACAGAACTTCGATTCAATGAAAGCACTTGCGCCTCTAGAAAAAGTCTGGTATTTTGTTAATATTTACAGACGCCTGATTACACATATATTTCGTCAGTGTCGAAATGAATTCAGATCAGTTGGGATCAGCAAATAAAACTGTGTCTTCATCTGTAAAATATTTCACGCTTACACTCCGGTGAACGAATTGCAATTTTTACGATGGGTGTGATTAAATAGAGAAAGTGAATTTACTTCCGGAAAATCAATCGACAAAATATTCGATATTTATAAATAATCTTATTATAATAACATTAAAAAGGAGCTCTTAAAAGTTCCATGTTCGACAACACAATCGCAGGAATATTTTTAATATGTAAATTATTTTAGAATAAGTAATTTTAAATCAATGTAAGTACTTACGCGAACGTGGTAGGTTTATCAGGTTTACATGAAAATTAAGGTTCAGTATCTTAAGTTAACTTTGAATTAAAAAAATTCTAAATTACAGCATATTTTATGTATTATATGACAGGATTACGGGATTTTGTTGAATATACAAGCTTCTTTACAGTAAAGAGATTAATATAATTATAAAAAATTTTTTTAGTCTTTTGTGCTACGTTAATGTTGGTAATGTTTGCTAAAATTTACATATTTGTATTTTTATTCAATTATTAAAAAAATTCTAAAAGAAATCGCTTAATTTATAAGAAAACTTTACAGAAAATTATTTTGCGTAATTTAAACAAGTAACATATTGGTGTAAGGAATCTTGCATATTTATTAGAATTACGTTCACCAAGCAATAATAAGTACGCTTAATAGTAAACATTTCTGGTAAAATATATACATAAGGCATTTATATAAATACTGGCAGAAAAAAATTTCAATTATTTTCATTAAAATAAATAGGAAAAAAATCTGCGGATAAAATATCTTGTGAATTCCATAAATCAGAAATACTATGAATCAAATTTTCGTGAAACCAAAATTTTTCTCATAGCTAATATTAAACAGCTTTAATCAAAAAATTAAAAATATCGTTCCTTCGCTACGCGCTGATCAAATACATTGAAGTTTTATTATTTCGAAATAAACTAAAATAGGGTACGTAAAATATAGTTTTTTCAAATCTTTCTTATTCTTAATAAATAAAATTCTAAAAATTCTTTGTAGCTGAAATGTTTCTTAACAGTTGCTGAAATCAAAAGACATTCCACATTTTCAAATGCTGTCACATTTCTTAGAACTAACTAATCCTTAAAAAGTTAAATTTCAATAATATCAACATTAGTTAAAATAAACAAACTTACCAAATAATTGAAGATATCTTAAAGTGCTTAAATATCCACTCTCTCAAAAAGATTGAGCAGTTTATTCGTTTAGCGAATAGTATATGGAACCACAGACGGTGTGAATGTCATGTCTTTAAAAAGAACACTTTATCTTCATTATTTGCATGAAAAACTCAAAACGAATTCACACAAACTCTATCCCTCCAAAGACACTTGCAATTTAATTCATACAGCGCTTGGCTTCCACAAACAGAGTTTGGCGAGAAATCAGCGAAACTAAGGTGAAATAAGGCTCCACAATACATCTTCATTGAGAGAATTACATATCATCTGTCCGGGGGAAACCATGTTTCCAGAGGAGTAACATCTTTCTCCGGTGAAAATCGCACCGGTTTACTTTCCTCAGTTTCCGACTTGTGATAATTCCTTACATACGCAGCGCCATCTATTACGAGCCTTGCTAACTAAACATAAAAACACGTTTTAAAAAAAGATTTTTTTCTAGGTCATGTTTATAAAGGACAGTTCAAATATATACATCAATATTAAAAAAAAAGTGCATGTTTAAAAACTTAAAAATAAATATATAAATATTTATTTTCTACATTGATAACATTCGCAGATATTTTGTTTCACTTAGAAATTTCTCACAGAAGACATTTTTTTATGATGATTAATCTTTTTTGTTTTTGTTTCAGACAACAAATATTTTTTTCTATGTATAACTGTATGTATGCTTCAAAGTATATAATAATAAGGTTTACCATAAAAGTATTTTTTAACTAATCGTCTAAAAAGGTTCCATTACTTTCTTTTCTTTTTTTTTTAAAAAGAAAAATTATATTAAATTTTTATATATTCAATCAACATAGGAATTTAAAACAGAAATAAATCTTAAAATGCAATAGTTTGAAGGTATTCCAGACACTTCAAAAATTTTATACAAAAAATATATTGAACATTTTCTTCAAAGGGGGTCACCTACTGTTAGAATCGCTATACATTTCAAATCGTTGGTTCACATGTGTTTTCGTAATACACATAATTATGTGTTAGAAAAAGGGATAAAAAGTATTGTGTGCATTACAAAGAATAACCTTTTAATCTTAAACTATTTTTAACCTATGATCTTTTTACTTGTTCTTGTGTCATCGTTTAAAATTTGTGCTATTTTTGAAAGTGACATGAAAAAATAAATTAAACTAATAAAGTACATTTTAATTATAATAATAAAGTACATAAAAAATAAATTTAAAAAGTTTTTCTATCTTTAATTCTTTATGTAATTTTTTTCTTTTTGGAAAAAGTAGATGGTTTATCAAAAACATTTTGGACCGATATCTTATATCGATGCAAAGTTTTTAAAAGATTGATGGGATTTATATTCATTTTATTTCGTTTGATTGATCGTGTTGAGGAATAGTGAGTAACAAAATCTGATATCTTTAGTTTCATTTCTTTTTCTGTGGCAGCGGTATCCTGAGTCGTCAAGGTCTCGAACTCCTGGCGGCGTTGTCGAATCGCGAGTTAAAATCTTGTACAACTGAAGACCTAACGTGTAGAGGGCTGATGCACGTTAATCTGTGGAAGCTCTAAGTCCTCCCAATGGTGTAGCGCGAAAGTTAGGATAAGGGGTACCAGCTCAGGTATCATCCTCGTCACTTGATCATGGTTCAGAATTATAAGGCTACTGATACCTTCCAGTAGCTTCAGATTAAGTTGTGAATTAAAATCAAAATCGTTTTTTTAATGGGCTGCATTTTGGCAGCTCAGCATTTGCGGTCACTGTAAGTCCCCAAGAGTGGAAGCTATTTCATTATTGGCACCATCCGCTATCAGACAGTGACTTTTGAATTTTATGCAATTCAAACTCTCGTCGGAGTCTGGTACTCTCGGCAGAGAGTACTCCTTCAAGAATCTTTTACATGCCACATAATCATATGGGCCAGCGTGCCTACAATTTTTGCATCCAGAAAATCTATCGACTCCAGCTAGGATCGAGTGAATGAATATTAACGTCCTACTGGTCAGATACACGAGGGCTTTTGGGACGGTCCGCGTAATTTTGAACCATGGTCAAGTGACGCGGATGACACCTGAGCTGGCACCCCTCTCTCCTAAGTACCACACCACAACGGAGGACGTTTGAGCTCTCGACAGATTTAATGTGCATCGTTCCCTACACGGCGGGTCTTCAGTGGTACTGGGATCGAGCTCATGACACGCTAGCCACGATCCGATGCCTTGACCACTTGGCTATCGGCCACCCATGGATCGAACCGCACTTCGAGCTTACGAGGGGGCACGCTACCTTACAGCCACCAGCCGACCTAAAATCAAAATTAAAAAGCTGAAATTGAAATTAAATCATAGCTTTTTCTGAGTGCTTCTTAGGTGCTACTGGTTGCTTATTTCTGTCCGCTACCATAACCATGACTTCTGAAATGCAAACTACTATCAGATAACGAGATCGACATCTGCGAGCTGCTACATTACCTTCGATACGCCAAATTTATATTGCTGAACTTTCTCAGGTATCTATTGTTATTCCACACAGGATCTGCTAACTACAGCCAAAACGTACCATAAATTTGAACCATGGTCAAATGACGAGGATAGTACCTAAACTGACACCTCGTTTTTCACGGCCCGAAACGCTAAATTTGTTTTGTTCGATGTTTACCTGTTGTTTCTTACCTTTTCTGGCTTGAAATTGATTTTATTTTTTTACCAAGGTCACTCTTTGAAGCTGCATGAGGACTACTGACGAGGGCACAAGGGTCATTAATCTTTAACTGCCATGCTCGAGATAATCTCGGTCACTGCACTGGTGCTCCAAAATGTCACTCCGAGAATTACATGGGGTAATTTTTTTGAGTTGATCTTACTGTTTTACCCGAATACAAACCAGGAGAGATTTACTCTGGCTTCATCTCTTTGTGAAACCCGAATCATTATCGGGAAAAATTAATTTAGGCTCAATTCAATAGATGGTGGTGGCCGCGGTAGCCAAGTGGTCAAGGTATCGGACTCATGGCTGGTGTGTCATGAGTTCTAGCCCAGTACCGATGAAGACCCACCATGTAGGGGAGCGATGCACGTTAAATCTTTTCGAGAGCACAAACGTCCTCACGGTGGGGTGGTAGTTAGCAGCTCATGTGTCATCCTCGTCACTTCACCATGGTTCAAAAATACGAGGTCCGTCGCCGTAGCCCGCGTGTGTGACGTTAATATTCTCTCACTCTCACTCAATGGATAATGTTTGATGAGCAGTGTTCATGATACTTCCAGAATCAGCCTAAAAAATAAAAAAATGAAGATGTACATAAGCTAAAGATTGTTTTTGACCACAATCTAACCATGGGTAGTGTAAATCGCTGTGATCAAGAAATATCCTTTCATCCGACAATCCGAAACCGCCAGGAAAAAAAATTCTAAAAGGTTATTTTACATTTATTAGACAAGGCAATCTAGAACTCATTTTTGATCTATAAAAATGTAGTCGAGAAACGTAAAATGCTTTTAGATTTTCGTATCCGAGTTGCAGAAGAGCTTTTACATAAATATGATGATGCCGCTTCCGAACAACCTACCTCCTACCACCTACAGGAGATAACCCTGCCTAACGATATTTTATATTCTATACTCCTCCATCTCCTGCGAACGGTGAGCCTACAGGACAGTGCACTGCTTGTTGTTCAAAAAAGGATGCAAATGAAAAAGAGATAAAGAAGAAAACAAGATTCTGGTTTTATGATTGCGGAGTTACAGTAATACCTTACAAAACTGAGTTACTCAACTACTAATACGTATCTATTTATATTTATTTTCATTATTTTTCGAAAACAATGCTCCTCTAGAAACGAACTTTAACACTGCTACGCTAAGAGGCATGTTATTCAAAATATCAACTTTGAACTTCTAAATATATTTTATTTTGTACTAAACATATTTCCGCAATAAAAAAATTTGACAATTTGTACACCCAAATCATCAAAATAACAGTTAAAGGGTTAATTCTTCCCATGCACACCTTGTAATCACAAACAAGTTACGAAGTCGACATCTGAGCTGGTATTCCGTTGTCTACGCTTGGACAATGGACACTACTCTAAAGGGGCGCACGCAGTTTACATTTTTGTGCGCAGGGGGTGGGGCAGGCTGTTTATTTTAAGAAAACACTTTGATGAAAGAGCTGAGGCATAAACTTTATGCTAAAAATTTGAAGAAAAAAAAACCCTTGAAAAATGGAGGGGTCAGTGGCGCGCACAAGGGGGGTGTCCTGGGGGTCCGGACACCTAGGCCGCGAGTTTTTTTCGATTAATGATAATCTATACAAATATAACGTAAAATTTAATGAAGTACTTGTAATTAACAATTTATTTTATTAATTAATGCTAATTATTAATTCAATAATTTATTTTTTACTGTTTTTTGTTAACAAAATCAACAAAATCAGAAGAATCAATTGGTGTTGTCTTGAGTTATGATACGAGTTGGGGACTTTCAACCATGGACTCCCCCTTGAAAAAATTTTGTGTGCGCTACTGGGAGGGGTTTAAAACCCAAGCTAAAAGTTATAGTGTACAACACTGCTAAACGGGATCTCGGTTCCTGAAAATCGTAGTATTTTCCAGCTTTTTGTATTCCCGGGAATTTCAGGAAGGAAAAACAAAGTGAGGAATTAGATATGATACTAGTCATATCATAAACTATTATAAAACGCAATATCATTTGCACAAATTTCATATATTACAAATAAAATTTCATCAATTTGAAACACCAAATTACGTTGTAGTGAGAGAAAAAACGTCATGTAATAAAGCAACATGAGAAATATTGCCGGCGGACCTCATTATTTTGAGCCTCGGTCAAATGACGAGGGTGACACCTGAGCTAGAACACCGTTCACAAACTACCACACTAAGCCATGGAAGAACTCTTGAGCCTCGACAGATTTGACGAGCATCGGCTCCTCTACACGTCGAAACTTCAATCCTGCTCCAAGATTCGAACCCGTGATACGCCGGCCACGAATTCGCGACTATAACCCCTAAGCAATTTACGTTGCAGTTTGACGCTTGATGAGTACGTTTTTTTAAGAACAGACTATATATTTGGACCATGTTCACACACATTTCATAAAGAAAGATTAATTCTTTAATTTAAGAAAGTTAATAATTGTAGTGGATTTTCATCATCAAAAAATTGTGTAAACGCAGTAAGGGGTAGCTAAAAGAATAACAATTTTTTTTCAATTGGGCTGCAGATTGGTATTTTTACTATTGCAGAGCTAAAATATTCCCCGAGAGCTGGTATCACTTTTTATTGCGGCACTATATAGGCGATACCAAATGCCACAAGTAATTTTGACGTCCAGTTTCCACCCAGAGGGAGGCACCTGAGCTCTGACGATGCAAAATTGTATTCGGAATTTAATTTTGTCGAGATCCCTCAGGTCAAACAGGCACTCAAGGGATATTTTACATGTCGCATAATCATACGACGTGGACACTGTCAATTTTCTGCATCATGAAATCCACCGACCGAGACCCAGTTGACCCAAAGCTTAAAGCTTTTCTGTCTATTTCCTGGTGAGTGAGAGGTAAGATTCAAATGAATTCCGAAGTATAATTTTCGGTGAAAAAAATTTACGTATAATATTTTTTGGAATCTCATACTATCGATGTTTTGTGTGCAGATAACATACATTTCGTTATATATATATATATATATATATATATATATATATATGTGATAATCCCCATTAATTATTCTTAATAACTTTTAATTACCTTTGGTCCATCCCTTTAGGACCAACGTTTAGTAATAAGTTAATCCGCCGCCTAACGAGAGTATTTTAAACTACATCCATCCACCCACACAGATCACGTGATTTAGCTGCCTATATATACCGAGACTCCTGGAGACCGCGCCCTCTTTCGCTTCTGCTTGTGTTTCAACATGTAGTCGGCTGCATTGTGTTTGTGTGTGCTTCTATTGTGACGTCTCTGTAATGTCTTTTGTGTTTAAGATAGAATTAAACAGATTTGAATAACCCATGACTGCTTCTTGATAATATTAATTTTGCCTCACCAATCTCATATAAAGTATACCTTTCAACGGCCACGTCTATTTCAAGAATATCAACGTCGATTACATATATATATATATATATATATATATTACTTAAAAAAATTAAAACCGTAAATTGTGCATCGCTTTATTATGACTTTACTCATTCTAAAAATAGAACATCAATTTGAAATAACAATTTTTCTAGGAGCTTAGCAGAAAACTTTTCAATTTCTACAATATTAAGGATCATTATGCAAATAGTTCATTTAGTTAAATAAAAAATAAATTATTGTTTAAAAAAACTAACCTTTCTTTAGTTAATCGAGCTAAGTTGTAGCTTAATCTTTCAGCCGCCAAATCTGGAATTTGTTGGCAAATCTGGAAATGGGATCAGGAATTAGCCGCCAGATGCGGGATGGGATATGAAAGTGAGAAATCATTAATCCTGATGATAATGATCAGGACATTGGAACAAAATTATTAAATTATTGTATTGTCATCGATCCTGGACAAGTGAGCAAAATTTCGAATGAATCTGACACTTTAAAGGGGGTAAAAATTGAGCTTAAAGATTCCGTTACATACAAGTGAAGCTTAAAAAAGGGTGATAAAAATGTGCTGGGATTCCACTCTTCTTCTCTCGTCTGATAAACATGGGGAAAATTTGTGTTCAAAATAAGTCTTTTTTTAAAAATGACTTTGAGTTAACTGAAAGATACTTAAATAACCTAAAGCAGGGGTGGGCCACTAGCGGCCAGCAAAGAGTTTTCTGTCATTACAGTCAGAAAATCCGCTTTTGAACCGAGATTTCTTTCTTGTGCAAAGCTATATTCGTTTTTTATTTTTCACGAGTAGAGGAAAACAAAGAACATGAAAGTGTTTTTACTTAGGGAACAACTGCAGAGTTTTTAGGACTAAGTCCAAGAAGATTTCAGGACTTCAACAAAATTGAGCTTAAATTCAATTTACTCTGTCATCACATTACTGCTGATATTGATACAGCACCTGAGGAGCTACAGCTCGAGCCTATTGACTTGCAGTTAGATCCCAGGGTGAAGAAAATGTTTAAAGCTGCGGCATTGACTCAGTTGCGCACCGTACACCCCTACATCGCGGGGGCCCAGGGCTCTAGGATGACCAAAGCCTGGCTGCCGCCAAAGTACTTACTCTTTGAAAAACCCAACTTGGGGGCCAAAAATCTGACTTTGCAGGGGGTACCCAATTGTTATCCGTTACGCCACTGCAATCACTTTTATAAATCTTAGTCAACTGAGAAAAATTTCCATGTATGATTTAATTTGGGGGAAATTATTTTTTATATTTTAGTTGACATATATTTGTGAGTAAAGTTTTTCTTGCATGGAGGTCACCAAGAGAAAATATGGATGCAAGTTGGCTGATATATACTTGCAGGTTGTGATGAGAATTTTTACAAGCAATTTCACTCCTGATTATTAAAAAAAAGAAAGAAAGAAAATTATAGGAAAGGGTGATGAGGTACATTTGTCTCATTAAACTTGATTCTAAAATTAAATGTTCTTGCTGCTGTAGACTATATGAAATTAGCATAATAAATAAAATAAGTAAAACTGCCCCTATTTTATTTAACTTATATATATTATTGTTTATAATGAATACAATCATTTTAAATAAGGTGCGGCCCTCCGGTATTGTCCACTTCATAACGTGGACCGCGAGCCTAACAAGTTCCCCACCCCTAACCTAAAGGATTATTTTGTATTTTTAATGAGCTAAAGAACAAACAAATAGTTTCCAATGTGAGATGTTTTGTATCGATATCATTCATATGTGGACACACGTGTTTCATTTTTAAGGAAAAACTAGTATAGCATAAATAAAAAGTATCTGGAAGCATCATTCAAAATGTGATTATTGTAAAAATCACGATTCTAATATCTGTTCGCGAGCTAATATTTAGGAAAACTCTGAGAGATATCAAAAATTTTTTTCAGGATTCGAATATTGTTTCTAGTTTGACAACGTCGATTTATTTCGTTATTTTTTTTATCTAAACGGGGAAATTTTTTAAGGGAAATATCTTTTGTAAATTGATGGTAAAACGGGATAGAGGGCGCTTCAAGTCATCTCAGAGTTGTACTTCAGCTTTTGGCCTGAAGAATCAATTATGTAATGTTCCTTGTACTGTTTGTCTATGCCAATGTTTCTCAAACTTTCAATATTTGAGACCTAATATTTAATCATAACTTTTATCGCCTCCCCCCCCTGCATACAATAACACTTTATTGAATTCACCAATACCATACTTTGACGCTAAAGCTACAATACGACTTTAACCTTTTAAGTGCCACTGGCTATATAAACGTTTTGCTCAGCCTAAATGTTAATTTTCCCAGACGTATATATACGTCTTTCCGAAGTATGATCTTTTCCGGGGATTGCTAAAACTATTCCAAAGGTTTTGGAATGCAATAAAAGCACCGGCCCGCTTTTCCGCTTAGGCACGCTAGGCACATACCAAGGGAGCAAAAAATTGGAGGTCAAAACAAGAGAAAAAAATTCAAATTACAATGAAGGTACCATCCCTTTCGAATCATGAAAGAAGCATTTCTGTCCCTAAGAGAGAAAAGTCTGAAATGTTATCTACTATGGAAAAAGAAATGCTTAACAGTTTGATGTTGCTATACAATGAAAATGATATTACAAGGGATATTGATTTCAATGATGTCATTAATAATTATGCAATGATCAAAGCTCAGAAAAAACATTTGTTATACAAGTACAATGACAGTGCCTCAACAAAGAGTAAGGATGTCTAAAAGTAAAAGATAGTAAAGCGACAAGCGAAGAAAAAGATGAGAATAATCAAGTTGAAAATATTTCATACAATAATGTTTACTCTATATTGTAGTTGCAAATGATTTCATTAATTTACTATTCTAATTTACAATTCTAATTAATTCCGTGATACCGTAAGGTAAGGAATGAACAAGAGTAGCAAAAACATGCCACTACCCTTTCCTTATGGCTGCTGGTTGCCAGCCGAGGACACGGTGGGTCCATAATTGGTGCATAATGAAAGACTCTCCAAAGAGCAAAAACAAATAAAGAAGTAAGAGTGAAGGGAAAATCACTCCCGAGCCAAAACTGGCAAAGTAAGTTTTGAAGGAGGGAAAGGTGCTCTGGAAATTATATGAGGAGGGGGGCGTAACAATTGAAAGTGCCTAGGGCTCCGATGAGGTTAAAAACGGCCCTGAAAAGGACCTTGACAGTGTTTGCGAAAGATTTACTTATTTCAGAGGATTTGCTTATTTATTCCTTTTCTTCACTTCCGTCTCCCTAATACATCACATACGCGCGTCTGCATGGAAAATGGTGGCACTGGCGAGCAAATTGCCTCACTATTAAGCAGCAGTTAAGGGATTAATTATATAAACAGTACAAATTTTATTAAGGTAAGAGTTATAATTTTTAAAAATAATTTTATATATGACAAACCCATGGGGTCACTAATAATTATCAAACTTTTTCTTAAATTAGTATCACATCGTGCTTATAAAAAATACATTGCTCAGTACCGATACCTTTATAAGTGTATTATATCAGTGTAAATGTGTATTTTTTTAATTATGTTAGAATGTTTTTGTTTGTTTACTTTCAGTAAACTAATAACTTTTAAAAATAATCTTTTGTTTTCGATTTTTCAATATGTTCGCGCCTCCTTCGTAGAGTTACTATGCCCCCATGGGGCGTGTTCTACAGTTTGAGAAACTTTGGTTTATGTTTTCGTTGGTGTTCAAGAAAATAAAGAAAATGCGTAAAAAGGTGGACTCATTATTGGAAAAAGATTACACATATTGAATGGATATAGAAAGATGGATATACCACACCACGCCAAGTTTACAGGAGGAAGAAGTTTGGAGAGGGATCTAAACTCAGATATCGCCCTCGTAACTTGATCGAGGTTTAAAATTACGAGTTTCGTCGCCAATAGTCTTCGTGTTATTTCAAAGAGCGAGGCTAAAAAAATAATCAATCCAATCAACCGAAATGATTTTTATTATACACAGGACGAAGACTAATTGTAAAAAAAGTACCTAATAATCGCCTTAAAAATATTTTATATATATAAATGGTACTATCTATATATACTTGAAATTACTTCTAAATCTCCCTAAAAATAAGCCGAAATGGAATTCTATTTAAAGTATATATCCCATTATATGTATAAAATGTGCTGGATTGATTTACACAGTAGCAAAAATCCGTGTACGTCTAGATTGTTTATTTTGTTTAAAAATTATATATAATCAACGTATTTAGAGTTATTTATAGTCCTTTACGGGAAAGACATTTTTAACTTTGGTAGTTAGCCAATGAAAAAAAAAGAATAGCGTAAAATGAATAAAATGAATATTTATGTCAATCTTGGCTCAGTGCAGTCTAGAACGATAAAGCATAATGTCACACACACAAATAAGGCCCTACATATGTCCAGAAAGCGTTAAAAAACTCCTGATTTGCATCTTAAAAAGGTTTATTTATTACGATCATTAATTTACTTTGTCGTATTTTAGTAAAACTGTGAACTATTTTATTTTTTCGAAAACTTCCGAACGTTTCATGCGCATATTTTTACCAAAATTTAAAGATAAATAGTTCCAATAAATTTTCTTTAAACGAGCACTTGGAGATCACGAAAGGAATTAATGGCTTGTAAATTATTCAGAACATTAATTTTATCAGATTTTAATGCTAATTAAAAGGGAGATCTATCAAAAAATGCAAATCTGTACAATACCAACGATTTTTTTCCCCTTAAGTTTAAACTTTTGCTATCCGTTAAATTGCGGTTTTGTATAGGAATGCATAAATGCCTTAGAAGAATCAAAAAGTAATTTTAATTATTGCTTTTTACTGATTGTAAATTAAATTCTAATATCTTAATTTGATTTTTAAGAATAATTTAGTGGTATCTCTGAGTGCAAAAAGAATGCTTTTATGAAATCGTGGCTTCCAAATGAAAGCTCGGATCTTTAATATATATATATACTCTTAGACATATATTTAATGAAGTCACTAGATCTTGAAAAAAAGTTCGTTATATGGAAAATTCGTTAAATAGAGATTAATCTTTTAACACGTTTTAAAATGATTTAAAACATATTTTAAATTCAAAAGTATTATATATTATTTAAAAAGAAATTATTCACACACACACATTTGTGTTTGAAAATCAATATCTATTCATTTTTTATGTATCTTACCCGTTAAAAAGAAATCTGTAAGGAAAACAAGAAGGAAAAAAAAGACATTGTCCAGGTATACGCTATATATTTTTTACACTTTAAAAATATTTTTATCTTAAAACTAATGAATTTTACACGACATTTTCTAATTTTAAGCCTGTGAGTAATCTAAGCGTACATAATTTTATGTATAACCAGTAGTTTTAAGCATACACAACCATATGTGTCTTTAAATTTAATTACTGATAAATCTGTTAGTTTTATTTGAGTACTCAAGATATAATGAAAACGCGCTAGTTAATTCCTGTAGAATGAAATTAACTGAACTTGGGAATTCTAGAGAAAAAGCAATGCCCTCCAGTGTATTTCCAGCCACTGTAACATTTCTGAAAATTAGAAAGAAGATAGGCTTGCTAAAGCGGGATCTCTCTTATGTCAAAACCTGACTCTCCCTTGCCTCTGAGTAACATCAAAAGAATCATTTACAGTAAACTGCAAATTAATAGAACCTCCCTTTCTGGTGAAGCAGCTGCAGGTAAAAGGTGGAATATCTTGCTTAACAAAAGTTGTAGAGTCCACAGTTCCCTGCCTCGATCTGTTGGAGTTGCGTGCTTTCGTCTTTTTACTGTACATGACTACTTGCAAAGGCGTTTACATCGCATTGGAGTAAATGATTCTGAATGTTGCCCCCTGTGCAACCAGGGTGAAATGGATGGTGACCACCTCAAACACTGCCCTTTTGTTTTGAAGTTTTTTTTGTAAACAACTCTGTGGAGGCAAATTTTAATTCTTTTTATGCTTCGTCATCATTTTATTGGGCTGCTCGTTGACTAATGGCAGAGATGTCGAAAACAGGCGTAGGATAAAAAAAAAAGTTTTATTTGAGTTTTTTTTGTTTGAAAATTGTGATCATTTCAGTGCTCTGGTGAGTTAGGCACGTAGTAATACCAGTTAAAGATCATTGATCAACATGAAATGTGCTAAAAGAAAGGATAATTTGAAGAATAACCTGAACAATTTTAAAAATAGGGAGGAAAAAACTGAATTACAAAATAAAAATTTCGTTAAATACAGAATGCCCTTCGCTATTTGGAGGTTACTTTACAAAAAAATAATAATAATAATAGATAAATAGTAATAAGTTCTTGGTCTGCAGGAAAAAATTTGCAAAATGGAAAAATTCGTGAAATAGAGGTTCGACCGTATATATATATTCATGTACAGGGTGTCTCAAAAATAGCGACGAGCCATTAAGTACGCGTGTGCAATCAATCATTGCATCTGTGTACACCAATTCATTGAGATTGCCCCATGGGAAAAAATCCAACATTGTGAGATCTGGTGATCGTGCAACCATAGAACCAGAGTCACGTGTCTGATATAGAGGCTGGAGAATGCCATATCCAACCAATCACGTACAAGAGCCCAGAAACGCATCATTGTTCATTCATCAACATTTACCGTATTTTCACGTAAGCAATGGATCATACAGGTACAGTTTTTTGTCTTTTTTTATACTCCAAACAAGGAATATAGTTATGCAGAGTTTGGGCACTATTTTTCGGACACCCTAATAGGCCGACTGACTTGATATTTGGCCCACAGGTTTCTTTTGTTGAAAAGAGATCTGCTAACGAGTTTTTGCGGAATTTGACTCTCAGGGGGTTTGTGAGGTGATACGGAAGCGTTATAGGTTTAAAAAAATTCCATTTTTGAGCTACTAGACCTACACACACATCAAATTTTAAAAGTATGTTTCTGTTGTTGTGGAGAGATCCAGTAAGAACGGGTTTTGCGAAAATCAACTCCCAAGGTGATTTGTTACTGGCCATTTGGCTGAATAAATTTCCCGTTTTTGAATATTAGAACTACAGACTTGCAAGTATGTTTATTTTGTTGAGTAAAAATCAGTCAAAATGGGGTTTGAGGAAATCGAATTCGAGGGAAGGAGGAAGTTTACGGGTGTGCAAAAGATACACCCGATTTTTAGAATTTCTCATTCTGTCCTTTTTAAATCAAGAGGCAAAATCTACGAGAAAGATTTTCAATACAATTAAAAGCATAATTTTAAGGGTATTTTATACCAATTACTTAAAAAAAACAATATATAGTCATGCAATCTCATGAAGTACACAGCGAAGCAAGCGGATAACATCATGTGCTATATCTATTAAATCATTGTTAAGCTTTTTGTACAGTGTAATGCAATAAAATCAAAGTTTTGTGCTGAGTAATTTACTTAAGGATTAATACAATTAAAGTAAATTCACGATTTATCTGTCGATTTATGTAACCGGCCAGTGAAATATAGCACTTCTCGAAGAAATCTTGCCGTAACTTTGAAACTTTGCAAACAACTAAAGATCAAGTTTGTATGTTAATAAATTATATTTCTCGGGATCATGCATGTGCACACCCAACAGAGATCAGGTAATCCTTACAGATTTCATACGAAAAGTCGTTGATTCCGTATACACTCTACGTGAACGCTAAAGATATGAAAGATACAATAGAATGCATGGAAACCGAAGACTATATTTGGTGGCCAATCAGATCACTAATACACCATAGTAGTAACGTTATAAGGAAGTTATATCCCTTCTTCCCTGTGACCTGGCTAGAGGGGTGGGAGGAACTAAATGATCAGACGACATGATGAACTTCAATTATTTTATTTACCACTATATTAAACTCAGACACAAACAACACTTGAACAAGGTAACTTTGACCAGTCAGAGAACGGGGGTAAGATTAGATTGCGTAGGAAGAATATATTCAATCATGCAGATCTACCTTTAAGACAGAGCTTCTTTATTTAATGACCGCACTAATAATTTAACTCTCTAACATCAACTTGATTAAAGATCACAGTACCTGAACTCTTGCGGTCTTCTAATCCTTGCGTTTACTTTAACACGGCTCCAACAGCTAAACTAAGCACTTTCTTCATATTCCGACTTCTCGTTTCCTACACTGTTTACGTATACGTTTAAGTGCCGATTTACTTCACTTCTCATCTATTCACAATTCACTTTGTGTGACGTATCTGAACGGTTCTTCACTAATCCTCTAAATATTCTTTCAAATTTTATTTATTTCAACCAATCTCCACCGAGAGCCAAAGCGTGATTTATGCAAATGAGAAATATTATATAAGTTCGGGTTTCAAGAGTGAAAGAGAGAGAATGAAATGAAATGAGAAAGAGTTGTAAAGTAAAGAAGTAGATTTTTAAAGTGAATCGAAGCATCGGAAAAATCAACTCGCAGTCGTTGACGAATTTAGTTGTAGTAAAGTTATAAGCAAAGCTGAAGAGCTAAAGATTGAATTTGTAAAGTCAAGAGTGAAGTTTAGCTTTTATCTAATCCAACCTGAACCAAAGCACTCAACAAGACGGACCTGTCCAAGTTTAAGAATCAGGTTAGTGATTTAAAAATTGTAAATACGTGTACGTGTGTTAGCTGTGTACGCGCTGATCTTTCGTAGATTCAGTTTAGATTTCGTAGTTCCGCAATTAGTGACCCCTTCTCATTCTCCACTGTGTTTTATTGTTCTTATATTTGAATAGTGTATATATAACCTTCCTTGATTAAGAAATATCAATAAATATAGAGAGTTGTAAAGATGTCTTTTAAATTCATTAACTCAGCTACACGACCAGAAACGAGTAACATTAGACGAGGGGATGATAATCTTAGGGGAGGTTATGTTCCACAACTTCCCTTCCGATCTATTCTCACTTCACCAGCTTCCAAACTCGCGAATACAGAATATATATATTAAACTTAATTTGCATAATCACGCTTTCTGTCTTCGGAGAAAGATAGTTGAAAAAATGTTGGCCCAAAACAATTCCCCAGGCGTTAATAGAAGGAACCTTATAGATCCGTCACAAAGTTATACTCTGATATCATGCAGATCAGCGAATCTAAAATTTTCGATCACCATGGCCCCCCTGTATGTATTATCCTGACATCGAAGACCCCCCTCCCCAAGATTTTGTGTTATCACTCCCTCTCTGAACTAATACTCAAGATCGAAATACGTGCTATAGAAGAGTCTCTTTCACTGACGTCAGTTAAGTGATCTAGTCTAGGATGGCATTCTTTCAATTTTTCTACGATGCCTTTTAGAGTCTGTTAAAGGATAAAATCTTAATATAAAAGATCATCATGGACCTCCTAGAAAACACTGGGGAGCCCTGGGGATCCGCAGACTTTAGTTTAAGAACCTCTGATTCCTTTTTTTTTAAAGAAATTTACGTACTAAAGTAAATTTACTTTTTTTCTGAATTGAAATATCAAAGAAATACTTACATGCTTATAGAACAATTTACTTGATCAAACTCTACTTACCTCAAAGGGAAGTAGTTGTGCACCCATCCTGAAGACTCTCACTGTCTTCTAATAGATTAGTTCCACTTCCTCTTCCTATGTCAAACATTCAATGAAATCATTCCCTTCAGGGGTTTACCTTCTATAGGTAAGTGTGTACATTATGAATCTTAGGTAACCAATGATCTTTCCCTTCCCATGAGGTTTACTATCTTCGGTAAACATGTGTGAGAAATATCTTCGGATACCTTCGTGATTTTTCTCTATTTGCGACCCTCTTCCTTGTCATCCAACTTCCTCTCTTTTTCTTTTCGTTTTCTCCCTTTTTATGTCCTGATCACATACCTTAAATTATTTACACGATGCTCCAGTTAATTATTGTTTTAATCATACATCATTAGTATTGAACACAAAATGTAGTTCGATTTTTATTTTGTTATGCAGTATTTATGTTCTGTTTTTATAGTCATTTAATTTGTATATTTTTATTTTGATTAATATCTTTGGTTTGCTATGCGCAGTGTCCTTTATATTAAATCGTAAGAAATAGATTTGTTCAATTTCTTTTTAAGCGCTCCCTCCATCCCAAACAGGGGCTTCAATGGACAGTCTCTCCACTCACAGGCAGTGCGAGGTTACTGATTAAAAGGAGAGAAAGAGGGTGAGAGAGCGATTCGAAGAGGAGAGAATGACTTCTGACGTGATGTTAACCACGCGCTTTTTGAGTGTAACCGCATTATATGAAGTGAAAAATAGAGTTTATACATTTGTCTGAGAAGTTGATCTACTTTAGAATCTTCTGTATTTACTCTACAGTAGAATAACTGTATGTGACCACAAAAGAGTTAAACATTTTGGAAGGAGAAAAATGACGTTCTGGAGATGTCTTTTGCTTTCTCTTTAGCCCACGCTTCCCTATAAGATAAGTGACGAGAGTAAACCCGCTTCTGTGAATCAGCTAGTGATGTCTACGTGGGACTTATTGAGACTTATTCTACATTCTTAAATAGACACTGCAGTAGGGCTAACGCTGCAAATAAAGGGTGCCTCAGGTTTTCCCGTTGTATCCTTGCCCTGAAGCTGCAATACTATATCCTGGATGACCTCCAGGTGAATGCCAAATTTGGCTATTATCAGGTGACTTTTCACTGCCTTTCTGTTGTACTCTATGGTGGGGGGAGGGAAGCCAGAATGAATGCCATCTCTTAGACGGAAACATTATTTTCGTGTCTGGATAAGGACCTTATTTTACCAAAATTAACATCTCGTTAAACAGTTTCTAAAACAAGCGGGCAGATTACCACCATATTTTGTATATGTACCATACATGAGATATTCTCAAAGAAATAAAAAAAATAGTTCGAATTGTATATAAAGATCACTTTGTACGGGAAACCATCAAACTTAACAAAGGAAATACATGAACAATTTGAACAATTCAAAACAAGATTTACAAGAATAAAAGGTGAAATCGAGATAAGCATAAAAAAGTCATAGTATTTGACTCCATGAAATTTCGTGTTATGTAGCTACTAAAAGAATGTTGTTTATCGTGGAGTGTTGCGACGTTGACCGACTTGCCGCATTACGCTTTCTGCGCGAAACATCACCTTAGACCAGTAACGATCATCTATTGACTGTAACCATTGTCTTGACAGTTTACAGACGTCGAAAACATAGAAAGCAATTTCATTACATAACCCTGAACACAAGAAACAATTTTTCCATTTGTGACGTTTTGTCATAATCTGTACTGGTTTCTGCAAACTGAAAACTAGGTTTTTTTAATCTTATTTAGTACAAACGCACTGTCATTAATTTTTCTTCTATTTAACGCGATTCGGTGACTTAATGATCCAAAACAATTTAATGAATTCTCGAATTTTTTATACATTCCGTATGGGTCGATTCTCGGGTTAAATTTGCCCTCTTTCAATGAAAAGCGACATTTAGTAGACGTTCTTGAAATGTTTTGTTCATGCATGTACCAAATTTGGTGGTAAGCCTCTCCCTCGTTTTAATTCCAGGAATATATAGGGGGTTTACACGGGAATTTTAAAAATAATCAAATTGTATGTAACTGTATGTGAGTGAATGTTTATTAATTTCACACTATAAAGTAACACTAGGGATATTGGCAACGCATCTTATAATTTTGAAACATGGTCCAGTGATTAGGGTCACACCTGAGCCGGCAACTCCTTTCAAAGTTACCACACCACTCCAACGAGATGAGGAGGAATGTCATAGAAATAGGGCTGAAACTCGTGACTCACCGGCCACAAGCTCGTCACCATCACCAATACGCTACCGCGGCCATCTGTAGTTGTGTATATAACTTATTAAAAAAACTTATTAAAAAAATTTAAAAAAAACAGTCTTTATACATATATATATATATTTAAAATATTCACTTGAAAACTTTGTTGAATAAAAGTTATGCATTATTTTTAAAGTAATAAGCTTTCGATATAAATTAGCTCGCTGCTTTTTCATGTGTTTATATGTAATGGCACTTAAACACGATGAAGATGGAGAACACCTGAGAAGAGGTCTGCTGTAGCAAAGGGGACCATGAAATAAAAACTGATTCAGAAAACCCAAGTCGAATTACAAGACTTCTGGCCGTTATTTCTGTTAAATTAAGTGTCCAAAATTCGATTAACTTAACTAGGTGGACAGAGGACTAAAAAGCTCTTTCTAATTACACTGCTGTTTGTAAAAAATGTAACACCATGAAGGAATCCTCTGAATCAAATGAACTTTGCAGCAAATATCAATTATAGGATGTTGCGTAAAATAGTAAAGTTTCAGAGCCACCGCGCATGCGTGGCGTACGCAGCGCCCTCTGAACTGATGCTAAAAGCGTATAAATAGAGGGCTGTAGCTGGTCGTTGAAAATAAATGATTATTTGTTAGTGGAGAACGTTTAGTGAGACCTAAGTATGCGTCCACGTCGAAATAAGGAGAAATTCCAACAACTTACGGAGTTTGAAAGGGGAAGGATTATCGGCCTTTGAGAAGGAGGATTTTCCTATTTCGCAATAGGAGCTCATGCGTATCGGAATAGTCCTACAATGATGCGAGTTTGGAAGGAGTGGACCGACGAGTACCGAATAATTCGAAAAAAATGGCAGTGGGCGTCAGCGCGCGACGATCGACACCAACTCCGCAGGGCAGTGAATGACCGTACAGTTTCCTCCAAGCAGTTGGCAGTACGTTGGTCTACTGCTACAGGTATACTAATGTCGGCTTCGTCAATTCGTCGACGTCTGCTGCACCGTAGATTGCGTGCAAGGATGCCTTAAAACACGATCCCCCTCATGGCAAACCACCGATGGCTGCGTCTGCGATGGAGACGATTCATTGCAGACTCAACTTTTCATGAGCACAAAGCCTGGCAAGCTGATTGGCACCAAGTTGTCTTTTCAGATGAACCACGCTTCAATTTGTGGGACCATGGTGGCCGCATTCGTGTTAGACGCTATGCCGGTGAACGCTGCCTTCCAGAGTGCATTATCGAACGACACAGTGGCCTAACACACGGAGTTATTGTTTGGGGTGCGATTTCGTATCCTGGACGATCCAATTTGCTACGAATTGAGGGTAATCTCAATAGCAACAGGTACGTCCGTGCTACAACCTGAAGTCGTTCCCTTCCTTCAAGGCATCCCTGGAGCTACCTTTCAACATGATAATGCACGCCCATGTGTTGCAAAGACTGTTCGAGACTTCTGTTCAGCCCAACACATAAACTTCTTCATAGGCCTGCTTATTCGCCGGATATGTCGTCTATTGAGGGTCGGCGTCTCGCTCGTGATCCGCGTCCTGTAGCTTCAAAAGACGAACTTTTGCTGCGCATACGATCAATATGGAATTCTCTTTCACAAGCAGACATTCAAATTCTGTTTGACTCCATTCCATGTCGTATAGCAGCACTTATTGCAGCGCGTGGTGGCTACACCAAATACTGATTTCGGACACTTAATATTATTTTTTTGCTTTCAAAATTTCGTCATTTATTTGCACTAATACAAGTCTTTAGTATTAGTACAAATATATGACGAAATCAGATTAAATTTTATTTAATTCTGATGATTTCTTCAGGGTGTTGCATTTTTTACAAACAGTAGTATAAATTATATTACTAATTTTCTACATGGAAAATATAACAAAAGTAACCCTCTTCTAGGGGGGGGGGGGGGAGGAAGAAGAAAGCAATTTATTTCCAAAAGCGTAGAAATGGGGAAATAAAACTTTAAACGGACGGAAATGAGTCTATTTTGCGAATAATCCTTAAAAGATACACGAAAAGTCTGGAGTCTTTTAGTATTCTTTATCCAGACTAAAGTGTCAGAGTTTATTGCAGAGTTAGCTAGCGTCTATTTCTGTGAATAAGCCGAGAATTTTTGAAGCTTTTTAAAGGTGAAAGAGTAAAAGGGTCGGCTCATAAGAGGATCCGCGCTAGTTTCAAAAAAGAAAGTAGTTTAGGGAAAACGGTTTTTTTTTAAAACATTTTTCATTGGTCACTCCCAAGCTATTTTAATCTTTTAAAATTGTGTGTGTTTTGAACAAATCTTGATTTTAAAAAAGAAAAAGTCAAATCCTTCAAAGTCTCCGCCTGAATCCACGTTTCCGAATAGTTCACATTCTCTCATTGGGATATCTAAATGCATATAATCAACATATAGCGAGTTTTATTCCAGGGCATGAAGCGTAGGTCGACGATTGCGTGCCTTGTACGAATTTTTCTTTTCACCAAACAAAATTGACACGGAAAGTGACTACTTTAGATAGTGAACATAATTTTAAAAAAAAGAATTCAAATATGTAGCTCCTGATAGGGTTATATCTGATAACCCTATCAGAAGTTTGGAACCTATCTTAAGAAATTATCTTGATAGGAATCCTATCACAGACTTTACAGTAATTTGATTGGAAAATATTCCACTCGTTTTATCTGCTTGGCAATGTTTTAGCTTTCATAGCGACAGATTTGAAAACTGCAAGAATTTTCTTTTTCCTGTTAGGTTTATACAGGGACAGAGTGACCTAAAAATAGCGACCAAACTCTGAAAAATCTGACGATGAGTACCTCGATGCAGATGAAAATTAGAATAATAAGATCATTAATTCTTTTTCAGTTCTTACTGTTAGTTCTCTCTCTCCCTATGTGTGTATGTATATGTATATGTCTTGTTCAAATTTTCTGTCGTTAATAAAATACTCTTTATTCATCCATTCAAGTTCAAATACATTTTTTAAACTTGAAGTGGATGACACTTGATGTTAATACACAGCGTTTTCAAATGTTAATTCATTAATTACATTACAAATGAATAAATAGTAACAAAAAATAATAGTCCTACAGCCTATATAGAAAGGAAAATTGTGCGTTGTGTCCCTGTAGCCCAATGGATAGCGAGTTGGATCCCAACTGGGATGGCCCAAATTCTGAGAATGCGATTTCTTTTTTACTATACTATTTTATTAGAGTAATTAAATTTAATTAATGAATAAAACTAGTAACAGGCAAAACAAAAATAGTCCAACACCCTATATAGAAAGGAAAAAGGAAAATTGCAAAGAAAATCGCTTACTATTTTGTCTCTCAATATTGTGATTTTTTCATATATATACAGTCGACTCTCGATAATTCAAACCTTCGATAATACGAACCTCCCGATAATTCAAAGTATATGCTAGTTCCTTTAAAAACTCTTGATGTTTCAAACTAAAGCAATACGTTTGGGTACACTCAATAATTTGAAGTAAAACTTGTGGCTGGCCAGACTACAACACTCAATAATACGAAGTTATCTTATAAAACTATCGACAATTCAAGCACTTACTATCTAGAGTCCTGTAGATAAAAGGTTGGAGCTTACAAAATTTGTGTTGTACTGTTTCTGCGTGTCTCCTCTGTAACATAGCCTCTTTAATTACCATCTGTCTGCTACCCCTTCTTAGTGTTTTCCGGTTCATCCAGCGAAAATACACTTTTATTGCTTTCCTTCTTCAAGTAGACAATAGACCAACCGCACCTGTTGTTAGCCGTCTATATCTTTCGTTTAACACGTGGCTTTGCTGCACATTCCCCTATTGAGAAGAAGAGATGCGTAGGATTGGGTATCAATGTATTCTTTTAATACAGGACTTTTAACTTATGTATAATATTTACATTGTATAATATCTAATTCTTAAAAATTACTTTAAAATTTCATACATATGTACAATAGTTGTGTTTTATTGCATAGTTTCAAATTTAAATGTGTTAGAAAAAAACTTCTCTTCGAGTATTTTGGGAGTTTTTTTCTACCCTCTTTGTAATTCGAACTCTTGATTATTCGAAGTTTTTCAATGGTCCCTCCAACTTTGAGTTATTGATTGTCGACTGTATATACATATTTATATTAATTGTAACTAATTAATAAATGAACTAAAATAAAACTTTTCTTGGTTAAACCTAAGTTGGAATTGACTTAATTTTTTTTATATTACTTATTACTCTATTATTTGTTTAACCCTCATTAGGAATAAAATTGATACAAAAATATATTACTTTTTATTTATTTTGTACTGAACTTAACATGTAAATTTGCATAGTGAGGGATATTTCCATCATACTGTTTTTTAATTATTTTATATTATATATTCATACTAGGATTTTTCTTAACATATTACCTTGAATCTAGAGCATGAATTATATCAACCTGATTTATTTCCCGAAAAAATGGGGAATCATGGGGGAAGGGTTAAATCAAGTCTGTAATATTTAATGTTATTGGATTTCTTGTTACTAAACAAAAAAATTTATGAAATCCATTTAAAATGTAACCCAATAACAAACCCGATAAATCAGTTTAAAATGTAACCCATTTGATAATGATGTACTCTACTGCTTTTTCATTATTGATAATGAAGCTCCACTTCTATGGTCATTAAGGATGTAATTAATCTAACTTTGCTTTCCGAGATTTGAACGACAATTTTTAAAAAAATTTCTAACAAAGAATTCCCTTAAAAGAAAAAGAAAAAAACGTTTTTTAGAGCTCACAAAAACTAAATTCAGTAAAAATACTATACGTTTTACCTTTTTCAAATGCTTCCAGAAAAGTATAGAAAGAATTTTAAATGAATTCTTTTTGTAAATGATTTAAAACCGTAACGTAGCTTTTAAGAAATCAAGAGCTTTTTAAACACGAGCTACATTTTATCTTAAAGAGTTAATGGTTTGTGTGAATTGCTCTCAAACTAAAGTGCTTTTTACGTTATTTTAAAGTTATTCGCTAGAAAAACTTGGTCTGTAATCGAAAAAGAAACTTTTGCTATTTGTGGTTCCAACAGAATGTAACCACCTACAGTAACTTTTTCTAACACACGAGTTACTTTAGCTCGTGAAGTTTTTTTTTATACAGATGTATTCTTTCACAGCACGCGAAAAGGTAATAAAAATTTTTTAACCTAAGAAACTCGTTCAAAAAGTTTAAAAAAGAGTGAATATAAAGATTTTTTTTAAAAAAAAAAATAACTTAAAAATGATTATTTAAAAAACATTTCAGTATTACGTGGGGTAAGAAAATTTTAAACTGATGATAGGATTTTAACGTTTTGACATTTATATTTCCATAACATGTTTTTTCCACAATAAAGGTAAAGTTTCGACATTTTGCTCTTATTTTGCTTTTTCTTCAAGCCCGTTTTCCGCATGGGAGGATTTTCAATATTCGTATAGTGTCCGGTTCCATATACTGCATGGATCGCATTCGGTTTTCGGTTATCCGAACAATCACGTATCCGAAAGGTGTTCGGTCCCAATTGATTCGGATAAATGACATTCTACTGTACGACGTTAATAAGCTTCTAATGTATTGTATTTGAAGCCCGTGCACTCAACTACAAGGCTGCCAAAGCTCTTATATCCATGTTAATTTGTATTTCAGATAAATTTTTAAAATCGCATGCATTATTAATAAAAATATAGAATATATATCCGAGAGAGTTTACGCTAGTACAATGGTCCTGGTCATGAATTTGTTATTATAGTTTTTTTTTTTTGTGTTTAATGCTCGGACACCCAACCACTCCACTGCCCGAATTTGCTAGATGTTGCCTAAGTAGATATTTAAATTTGTTTCTTTTACATAAATCTCCGAAATCTTCAATTAATATAAAATATATATCATATACCGCAGAAACAGGAAGATTCACAACTGTCCAATGGCCGGAAGATTTATTCGGAGAAATGTTAAATAACCCCTTAAACGCACATTTATTTTCCAAAAAAAACTGGTAAAAAAGTCATTTTTTATTTTAGAAAATACATTTTAAAGCCTTGTTTCGACCAAAAATTAAAAGACAAAAATACAAATCAATAAAAATTTTTAATTTTGATCCACTGCTGATAAAAGCCGAATGATCCTGAGTTGTGAGGCCATGAATAGTGTTTGGACATAAAACCACAGATAAGCCGGAAAATACTAAAGTATGATTACGAAAAAGTTTTTCTAAACGTAGTACAGCATGTAGGTTTTTCTATGTTAAAAAATCGCGAGCAAAATTCTGCCCCAAAACATACTTTATCTATATCTGTTGAAAACAATCGACCAAGCATTTCAGATTTTTAATTACTAATCCCTTCCACACACACACACACACAAGATGCAACTCTCGGTAATATTGACTAAAATTATCCCATTTTTATACTCCATCTTACGAGTAATTTGTTTGAAAAAGGACTTTCTGACTAAACTTTTAATTGCTTTCGCCCTTAAATGCGCGGTGAGGAACACGTTTGACAAAAAGTCTGTAATTATTTCTGTGATGAGGAACTGCGTCCACCATGTAATTACGTGAATAGAATTCGTAAATGACAGTTTTTATACCATATTAAATGCCTCGTGTGGAAGTGGTTCTTTTGTCTAGTGAGTCAGGAAGTTGGAAAAACAATAGGAATCAATTTCAGTTTTCTTCCGAAACGACGGAATTGGTTTTTGATATCAGTGCTCAAAAACACAAGGTAGAATGCACTATTACATCCTTGGTCTCTTTTAATCTAAAAAAGCGATGTGTGTGGGGGTATAGTGAAAAGTATTTAAAAAATATCACCGAAAGTATTTTAAACCCATTTGAGTACCCTATATTTACACATAAATTGGAGATTTTTTAAAAAATAATACCAGCATATAAGTATGATTTAGCTTTTAAAGTACATTAAAGTGAAAGGAAAATATTAAACTAAAAATTAATCGCAGTTTTAATTCTTGGGAAAAGATTTAAGAGTATATTAATGCAAAATTAAAATTTTTAAACAGGGTACTAAATAATTATAATAATAATAATAATATTAGATATTAAATTAAATTTTCGATCATAATAAACATAATGAATAAATAAAAATAGTTTAAAGCATTTTTAAGGGTCTCAGGGGTGTTAACTTTCTCTAGAGGTCTGGGAAACTATAAATAATATTCAAATATATATAACTCTTTGAAATTAAATAATACGGATCTTTTACACATTATTTATAAAGGAGTGGGGCTTCATAAAAGTGTAAAATGTTTAAAATATAATCTTTTTTTAAAAAAATTATAAGCATATGAAAATAAGAAATATTTCAATAAGAAATATTAATTACGTTTTACGTTGCGCATGCTATTTTCTAAAGTAGTAGCTTTAATTACTAGCAATAAATTGATTTATAACTTTAAATGTATCCTCATTACACCGTAGTATTTTTAAATAAATAGAATAATAAATTATATTTTTTTTAAATAAAATTTTCATTAAAATTTTTTTTTAAATTTCAATATTTTTCTAATATTTTGAAATGCAAAAGATATATTATTCTTAAATTAGTAGGGTTTAAAGAGTATGATACATTTTATAATTCTATAAAGTTATATACATCAAAAGCTATTATTTTAGAAAATAGCGTGCGCAACGCAAAAATTACCAAATATTTATTACAACATTATTTCTTATTTGCATATGCTTATAATTTTTTAAATTATGATTATATTCCAAACATTTTGTACTTTTTTGAAACCATAATCCTTTGTAAATAATGTGTAAGAGATTCGAATTATTTAGTTTAAATTTAAAAGAAGTATATCTGCTTGAAAATTGATTAGATTTTCACCCCTCGAGACAAATCCTTGAGACCTTTTAACTACTTCGATACAATTGGAAAAAAATTTCTCCACACATACGTTCTCACGCGCGTATGCATGTGTTTGTGTAATATGTTGTACATATATATTACGTTATATGTTATTTATACTAACATGAAAGGCAACGCACTAAGAAGGAGTTATTCTAATGGAACAAAACCGTGCCGATTTAAGTTCATTTCGGGCCCTGGGCGCAGAAGATCTACAGGCCCCTTGGTACTGGAGAATCGAAATTTATAACCAGACAATGTGGTTAAGTCTAGCTTATTCGGCCCTTGGGTACCCGCTCAAAACGTCCAATGAATAAACCGGCACTGGACAAAAAGTATATGTGATATACATTAAGGGGATCTTGTTTATTTGGAGGGGAAAAATATTATAGATCGAACCTACTAATGTAGAACAGATGTTGAATTTCATGGGAATTAGAAGAAAAATAATTTCAAAATTTGGTATTGCCACAAAGGGATTAAATTTTCGAAAAAATGGAAAAAGACTTAATTTTGGTCAGGTAATTTTATAATTACCGTATAATTATTTTTCAACAATATAAACAGTCTAAAGTAATGATTATTCTGATTGGTGATACTGAGTAGAGTGAGTACATGCTCTTTGTAACATAGTTCATTACCCATTTCTCTTTCTAGCACCCTCACGTTTTAGTCCAATCCAACATTTTCTCTGATTCCCGCTTTATCACGCACCATCTTTTCGACAGCCTTTTTTTAAAACTTTGATGCTAAAGATGCTTTTTCCTTGTAGCTATCTGCTATGTGTACTCTCATCACAATAAATGTTTAAAAGTATTAAAATGCCTGTTTCACTTCAACAAAAATTAATTTGAATATCTTATTTCAAAAAGCTCGAAAATACCTAAACTTCCTTCCCTATATGGCAATACATAACACAACAGGTTAATTTTTTAATATATTTCCCCTTCACCTATATACCATAGAACATATTTCCCGCATTGTTAAGTTTTAAATTTTTCAACAAAAAAAAAATCGAGCCTTCTTATTGTACATGTATTGAAAACGGAACGCTACCAATGCCATGGAAATTGAATGTTTACTCGGGAAATACATCTACAAAAGCAAATAAATAAATAATACGAAGTGTGACACAAAAGAAATGAGACTGGACTAATAAATCAATGTACCTACAGAATTGACCTTTCTACTCCTGTCGTTAAGGGGATTTCATTCCAGATCATCTTAGGCTGTTAGCATTGGAGATCATTGATGGAATCCCAAGTGACGCCATTAAGATCTATACAGACGGCAGCAGACTAAGTGATCGAGCAGGTAGTGGCATTTACATTGAGAAATGTGGAGAGAGGTCTTCTTTTTGTCACCGTAACCCCGATTTTTCCTCCGTCTTTAAAAGTGAACTTACTGCAATAGAGCACGGCCTTGAGGCAGTTCTTAATGAACAAGACTTCGGAGGCCTCTGGATCCTCTCTGATAGTCGCAGTTCTCTCCAACATCTTCATAACTGGATCACAGTCGGAGACAGGGCTGGCGTCTCCATACTTCAAAAACTTTCACAAATATCAGAGTCCCATAATGTTCATTTCCAGTGGATTCCATCCCATGTTAATTTCTTTGGAAACGAACAAGCGGATCTCCTGGCTAAAGAGGGTTGCAATGCTTCTCCACCTATCTCCTCAACCCTCACCTACTCTGAACATCAATCTAGGGTTAAATCTGAAATTTTAAAGGAGTGGAGGACCCCGCCCAACCATCACTGGTATGAAAGCAAACATCCAGGATCCTCATTCCTACTTAAATGAGGCCGAGCCTCTCCGACTGCAATCTCTAGATTGAAAAGTGGCCACATAAAGAGTCTTTCCTTTTGTGGAGGCAGGAAGACTTTTTCTCTTTGCACCAAGTGCAAGACTCAGCAAGCCTCTCCAGATCACATCTTGGACTGCTTGGGACTTTCGAGGGAGGACCCTTTTTCCTCTCCCCTCCTGGTATTGGACTTCTTAAGGGTCAATGGTCTTTTTTGGGTCTTGTCTGACTCCGTCAGACAGACTGAGGATTAGCCACAACAACCTACAGAATCAATCGTTTGTGACATTATCACCTTCAAAGAAGTCCCCTTCAGCATTCACACACTTCTGCATTTGGTGTTGCCATTGCTGGTAACAATTCTAGAACGAGATTTTTGGAAGGCCCTTTAGGAGATTCTCCGTTTTTGCCTGAACCTCTTCAACTGAGGTAAAATGGGTTCCCTTTCAGCAAGCTTTAACTGTAGGAAATAAAAAAATGTCTCATGAGGCCAAACGAGGTGAATAAAGAGGATGCCCCATCACAGTAATATTTTTGCTGGTCAGAAGCTACTTGACAGATAGAGAGCCGTGTGAGCAGGTGTATTGTCTTGGTTAAACAGCCATCCATCACTCCACAACTGTGGCCTTTTTTCTTAATTTTTTCCCGAAGACATATTTTAGTACTTCAGTGTAGTGTTGTTGAATAACAGTCTAACCCCTGGTAACCCACTCAACCATCACTATTCCATTAATGTCGAAGAAGAATGTTGATTTTGATTTTGACATGCGTGCTTTTTTTGTGTCTTGTGGATCCTGGAGACTTCCACTGATCGACTGATGATTACTTTCTGCGTCATAGGTAAAAATCCATGGTAATCCATAGATACATGGATTTAGGAAATACAGGTAATCTATGACTCATCAGATGTTGCAACAAACAGATTCCAACAAATTTGGCTAGTTTGAAATGTGTTCTAACATGTCCACACACACGTCTTTATGGTACTGCTTTTGGTCATCGGACAGAACTTTTGGAGCAACTTTCACACAAATATTCTTCATGTGTAATTCGTCAGTTAAAATGTATCTAACAGCTTCCCTATCCATGTAACCGACTCCGTCACTGTACGATCACTTAATCTTAGACCACCCCAGGACTCATCACGAACTTTGGCAATGCTTTGGTCTGTAATCGCTCACTTTGGATGCCCAGCATGTTCATCAACTTCCATACTGTATCTTAAACCTAAAAACCGTTTATTCAATTCGAACACACTTGCACGAGACAAAATTTTATATCCAAAAACCTTAGTTAACATTTTAAATGTTTCTGTAATTGAATTCTTAAGTTTCACAAGAAACTTGATGTTGATTCGCTGTTCGGGTTTTACATTAGACATTTTTCTGGCAGAATGTAGTGGCACATGTTCACTCGATGGCGCAATACTCCCAACTGGTGTGAGTAATTAGGTCGAAAATGGCCACTTGGATAGAGGAGGTGTGTGGGATGATAACATCGAAATAGCTGTTGTCAACTTTACTCTGTTTTGAAGCTACACACTTAGTCTCGGTTTTTTGGGGTCACACCCTACTTCTGGAGGGCCACTGACTGGTTTAGTTTGCGGATTGCTTGCTTTAAGAGTTCCAACTGGCGAGTTGGATCACAGTCATGCACGGACGGTCTGAGACACCTGCTTTTCAGAACACAAACGCTCTTTATTTGAGAGAGACCTGCGAATTATTCTGAAAAGGGAAGTATTGGAGAGGCTTGAAGACAAGCAGCAGAAAGATTTGCCGTGTTATCCCCTTATTATCCCATTATATCTCATAATGTTGGGCCATACCCGAACATTATCCCATTAAAATGCAAGCCAAGGTTCTATGAAAGGATGGAAAACACTGCGGGGAGTAGAATCTCGGCGATCCTCAAGATACGAGTAAACTGGCTAACCACTCGTTCACGCACTTCATGGAAAGAGCTTGATCTTCATGAACACGTAGAAGCATCGCATAAGTTTCTTTCAGTGTCTTGCAAAGCTTAAAACAAAACTTTAAATTGATCTTTTGTTTCTTCATTTCCCTGTTCTCAGTTAAGAATCAACGCACTAAACAAGCACTTTGTAAAACAAGTTTTACATGGATCACAATCGACATTAAACTGAACTGGGGGCATATGATCAACATCTAATACTACGCATGTGCAGCGTTTTGTTTCGCCAGCTTTGCCAGATCGACCGTACTGACTTCATTTGCCGAAACTTAATTGCCATAGGTTGTATATATAACAGCATACACATTGAGCAATTATAATTTCTTCTACATACATCTACGTAATTTATTGATGTTGTGTGTCGGAGAAAAATATAGAAATTGTACAGCAAAACAAAACGCTTATAAAGGATCTTTATAACTTTTTTCTACGATATATTTCCTTCTATATTATTATTATACTTTTATTACATTAATTTACGTAACTTTGGTCATATATGTATTCTATATTCAGAGCACAATCCTTACAGACCTTTTCCTCACTTATCGTAATCACATTTTCCCTTAAGTATGAGTGAGGGGAAAAAAGAACAGAAATGGTGTGAGAAAGAGATGAAATGCTCAAAAACATTTTAACATAAGTTTATATCAAGGATTTTTCAACTTTTTTATTTAATCTCAAAGCACACATCAACCTATAATTAAATTTAACAGCAAAACTAAAAAGGAATTTTTACACTTACTGTGTTGTGAAACATTTGAATTTAACGGGGCACGGTATACCGAACACAGTTTTTGTAATAACACATTAATATGGAAATGTTAACACGTACCTTATTTGAAGACACATGAATATACATCTCAGGAAAAAGAGCACCATTTTTAAACAATTATATATATATTTTAATTTTTAAATACTTCAATATTTATCAAATTTTCTACTTCTTTTTCAAATTTTAACAATTTCTGAACATTTTTATTCTATTATTCTTAGAAGTATTCCTCACAATTCTGGGAATGGAATTGTTATTACAAGCGATAATTTTAATTTTTACAATTTTTTTCATGTCGCGAGTGGAAACTAAAAAAAATAGTAAAAACACTGCTGTATCTATAACTTTGACGATTTTTTAAAAAATAACTATTCACATAAATCCTTATTCCGTACACGGAATCATCAAATATACTTTACAATCTAATCAAAAAAAAATTAAACTTTATATTGAATTTTAAAAAAAATCTTAACCACATGAACGAGGATCGCGAAAAATAAAAACATGAGACAAGTCATTGAGATAAATGAAATATCTTTCTATTTTTGGTTTTCGCCTCAACATATCGTAAAACAAGAAATACAAGAAAAAATTTAAGTGAATTCCTACTTTGAATGGATGAATAGAAAGTATTTTATTAACGATTGAAAATTTGAACGATATAAATATATAGAGAGAGTGAGCTAATAGTAGGAATTGAAAAAGTTAAATAACTGATTAAATAATGTATCTAGAGCTACGAAATTTTGTACTCACATTTAGAAAAGTCGTTCAATCAAAAGGAGGTATTAAAAAATTTAATGTTTGGGTTTTTTAGGGTAATATGTCTTCTTAATAAGAAATATTTGGATGTGGTTAAATAACTCACTGAAAATAAATGGATATACAATTACTTCTTCTGCAGTGTATGTTTTTTTGTGTGTGTCATTGAGTTCTTTTTAAGAGGCAGTGGAAAAATGGTTCTATACTTGCGAAGTTTTAAAAAGGAGATTTATCAGTTACAGAAAAAGCATCGATTTCTCTTTTTTTAAAACATTTATTAGTGCTTTAGACTCGTACACAAACCCTCCCACTTCTTTAAGATAAACATTAAAAAATTTTGGAGCTAAAAGAAGAAAAGAAAGGGATATTTTCTTTTTATCTGGAAAAAGGCTAAATTAACAGATTTATCATTTTTTCTTTTAAATTTTTCAGAGCACTCCTTTTCTAGATGTTTCTGTTTGTATTGATTACCAATCTTTTATGATTGGTTTCGTTGTTTGCTAGTACTATATGTACAACATATATTAAATTTGCTATGGATAATTTTGAACTCTCAGCTCTATTCTTTCGAAAAAATAAATCTGTTTTAATATTTAGTGTCTTCTGAGCCTCATTTGTTTTATTTTAATCTCTTCTTTTCTAGGAGTCTTTGATTATCTTGAAACTTGAGAAAGAATGTTTTGTTTAATTCAATATGTAAACTTTAATGTATCAGAATAAAAGCATTATAATTTATATTTTCTATATTGCGTTTAAATTACTTCCCTTTAATTGTATCATTAATTAATTCTTTGCTATTTGAATTTATGAATTATTAATAACAATTAATTTACTAGTTTCAAAAGATACTGGAAAGAACTTGTTCAATTTGGAAGACAACCATACATTATTAATTATTTAAGAAGATAAAGCCTTCTAAAAATATCAACCCCATATTCTCTCTTATTTCTTATTACATCAATTAATTCAAAAATTCTTAACATGCTCTCAGTATTAGATAGCAAAAATAGGTATCAGCTTGGGAAGTAATATAGTCAAATGCAGGGGCGTGCAATTGTTTCTATTCGAGTGCTACATTGTGAAAGCGCAGAATACCAGAGGACCGCGGGGTCCAGCACATGAATTTTTGAAAATTTATCGATTTTCACTTTCTTATATTTCCTAAGAGTTCAAATATTTCTGCTTAAAATGATATATTACATGAGGAAGTACGATAATTAGAAGTATTTTTCTTTATTTCTTAAACGAAGCTATTCCTTGACGCGCATCGAATGAGCTGCTAGGATCACCTGTATTTCCCCTTGCATGAGTTTCTGATGAGATCAAATAAGTATGCTGTTCAAGTGGAAAATTTATAGTGTATTGGGAATATCCAAATATGTATGAGCACACGTCTTTTGGATCTTTAAAGCAAAAACAGAAAAAAACAGAAAGTGATGGGAAAAGCCTAAGTGGTCGTAACTGATTCACCGATATTTTACCTAACACAGTATAAAAAATGCTCTTTGGGTTGTTTATTTTCATCTTCGGTTTTCACACGACAGCCCTCAACATGGACTGTGTTCTGAGGGTAAAAATTTATGGTGCTAGTTTCAAAAGGCAAAAGCTGAATGTAACGCAAGGCACCATGATCATAAAGACATACACACGTGCTATATACCATAATAAATTAAATGAAGACAATTTTAGTGGTCCTATGTTATTAAGAAAATGTTTACATGGAAAGACACAGAGCCCAAATGAGTCAGTTAGTAACACCATATGGTCAGTGATTCCAAAATTTACATTTGTGGAATTAAAAACTCTAAAATTAAGGGTAAATATGGCTACTGAGAATTTCAATACGAGTCATGTAACGAAATAAATTATCTTAAGACATTGTGATACTGAACTAAGTTATAACTGTGCCTCATGCTTCAAAAAATTAGATACATGTAGGATTCGTGTAGCTCAACTAAAGCATCTTGAAATCTAAAAAAAGGCTAAATTGTTAAAAATAATGGGAAAAAAGAAAGTTAGAAGAGTCTTTTGCAGAAGCAGAGGATAAAGAAAATGCTTCACATGCTTCTGGAAAGTACTAAAAAAATTAAATACTCAAAAATTACAAATTTTTACTTTAAAGCCTGTTTTTTTTCAAAATGTAATATTTTTCCCTAGATGTATCTTTTTCTCAAACACTACTTATTATATAATCCTCAAATTTTCAGTGAGCATACTTTTATTTTAATGGAGGGAATTAGATATATCTAGCAAACGTTTTTAAATAAGGCTTTTTTAAACTAAATTTTAGAGAAAAAAATTGGACACTTTTAAAAAACTTCATAATTACTTTATTTTTTAACAAAAAGATAAAACCCTTTTTTAAAGTTTTATTGATAGTATACATAACCTGCTGTAAAAATTTTATCCATTAAAAGTAAGTAGTTTCTGAGAAAAAGGTACATAAACTTACGCAATTTAACATGGGCTCCTATGGACGTGCCGGACCCCTTAAGAGGATTACATTCATTAGTTAACTTTTCATCTCAGAACAGGTACTATAAAAAATCAATAAATGCAAGTTAAATAAAACAGTGACAGAGTTTTGTTCAATTTATTTATTGCGCTAATTTTCCATGATCTATAGCTGAAAAAGCATATTTTATTTTAGAATCGGTTTAATGAGACAAATGTACCCTTTCACACTTTTGCAATTTTTTTTAAATCCGGTGTGAGATGGCTTGTTGAAATTCTCATCACAACCTGCAAGTTAAAATCTGCTAACTTTCTTCTCTATTTACTGTTATTGATCTTCATGAGAGATACAAAGACATTTTGGCCCAAATACAGAGAGTATTTTCATTATATTTGATTTGCTGAGACTGTGTCTTGGTGGGACACTATTTGACCAGAGCTGTCCTAATGAAATTATGGATCCCTAATTAACTTCCTCGGTTCCCTTGTATCACATGTGATACAAAAGTTTTATAATTTTTCGTGAAGGCTGAACAGCAGAAACAAATTTGCAACTGGTTGCATCGCATGAGATACAAAGTGAAATACCTCATATAGTTTCCTCCTTTAGTCAACACACAGCAGTACCTGTCTATGATAGTGATTTCTAGTAGCGTCTCTGAATCAAAACAAGATGTGTGCACGTCGTCGAAGCCAGTATTTTTTTCTTATATTCATATACAAATATTAAACTATTTTAAAAAAAATTTTCCTTTGTATATGTACTTTTAACTAGTTAACAGCAAAAAAAGCAATTTTTAGTGAAATATTAAAGCATAAGGACTTGTGAAATTTGTTTGTATCACATGTGTTACAATGGGACCGAATCACTTACGAACATACTTTTTAAGTCAATTTTGTTTTAATTTTTAGTTACATTTTTTGGGGGGAATTTGAAGATTGATAGAATTATTTCTTGAGTTAAAATCTTTAGTTGTGAGGCGTGTGAATGATGAGGCCCTCCAAGACGCAGAGCTACGACTTGCATTCTACATCAAGCAGCTCATAATAAAAAAGCTAGACATATGACTGAAATTGTTGGGGATAGGACTCATCAATAGGTGCAGGAATGAGAAGTGCTAGGCCTTAACAACTGTACAAGGTACAGACTGCACGGTTTTTCTGTTCTTTACAACTACTAGAAATGGTTTCAAGGCACTTCACAAAAATAAAAAATAATTTTATTTTAATAATACTACTAATATGTACCTAAAATGCCAATAAAACTTAACTTGCATGGTGAATTTATGTATTGTATGAATTGTGTGATTAAAGGCTAAGATTAAATTAATTGTTTCAATCTTGCATAATACTTAAAAAAATTCTGATTGTAGTGGCTTGTTCCTGATGTATCACATGTGATACATCCCCCCTAGTTTCTGTAAATTAAAAAAATATATATATTGCACTTTTCTACATCAGAATGATCAAAACAACTATTTAAGTACCTCTCACAAAGTGTTAAGCTTCTATTTTTGTCTCGGGTCTGAGGAGGTTAATCCCGTATGTGTAAGACGTCTAAACTTATTTTTATTGACCCTTTATTGTATAATTTCAGAGTTCATAATAATAGCGTTACACAAGAGAGGTAAATAGTTTTGTACTAAAAACCAACTGCAACTTTAAAATATTTGAATAACTAATTTACGAACACAGCTTAAATGATAGAAAGAAAGCCCTTCATTAACGTTAAACAGGTGAGCAATCAGCACAAATGGGTAGTAACTGTAAGTTGCAACGAATTCCTTTTGTATATAACAAGGGACAAACTCACGTAAGACATATAAGATTCAATTTTTAAGTGTAATGTTTTATTTATTTAATATTTTAATAATTAATATCAAAATTAATTAAATAGATGGAGTGGTTTAACTTATATTCCGTTTTTAAATGATACGGATGACAACAATATCTACTTATCTTTTGATCTCCAAGACTTTTAATGATATCTGATTCAAGAATGGTTCTGAATTCCCGTAAGGTTGCTCCGACCTCATAAATGCTTCTGTTTGCCATTTATATATTCCATCCTTCTTCTATTGTTTTCTGTATCCTACCTCTACTTTATTCTTTACATATAATTTAATAGCAGTGCTCATTTACATACATTACGGCTCTTTCACAAGGAGGGATTCTCATATCAAACATCGTAGTAAAGCAGCCCTAAGAGAAAATTGATGGACCCGATAACTCGTTACACAGTTTCAGTTAAGAGTTTTTGTAGGTAGAAAACTACCCCATCTGCATTCAAATTAAATAGTATTTCAAATCAATTCAAGCGAATTTACAATATTTAATAGCGACAATTTACTTTAAAATTAAATTTATTTTGTGCTCTCACAACATCAACGTCTCTCAACGAAAATACGTCTAAAAATGCTGTTATATACATAAACAGATAACACAGTTCACTTCCTTTTTCGGTATATTTGCATTAATAAATTCAGGAAATGAATATGATCTCATTAAAAGAATTGATAAGACAAAATAAAATCATTGAACTTTCTAAGTGAATAGGAGTTATTCTTGTGAAAATTGAGGAATAAAACTCAAAAAACTTATAGTAACTAAATAAACGTAGTTCAATTTTACAAAAGTTGGGAAAATTTTAGTTAAAAACCTGGTTTAAAAAATCTCACATAAAAAAGCAATAAAATAACTAGTACTTTTTTTAAATCACATTTGTTATAATTATTTCTACACTGCTGGCCACCGTAAATGCAACACCAAGAAAGACAAGAGATAGCACAACAAAATTTATTTTGTAGATAACATGTTGACCAAGTATCAAATGATTAAATTTATAGACTTCTGTGAAGTGGGGTTCCTGCCAGAATCAGTAGCCAGAGTAGCCGCCATTGTTGATCACCGCTGCCACACGCCTCGGCATTGATTCAGAGACTTTGGATGTGTTCTTGGGTACAGAAGACCAAGCAGCTTCCACACGTTGCCAAAGTTGATCTGGTGTGGCAGCTGGGGGTGTAATCTAGGTCAATCGTTGAGCAACCATGGACCACATGTTTTCTATCGGCGAAAGATCAGGAGAGCGAGCCGGCCAGGGAAGCAATTCAATCTGGTGATTGACGAAAAACCTTTGAACAATGCGTGCCACGTGTGATTGCGCATTATCCTGTTGAAGTATGGCTGTGGCCAAGCCCTGAAGGTAAGGAAGGACAACTGGCTCCAACACCTCGGAGATGTAGCGCTGGTTGTTTAAAGTACCGGCAATGCGTACTAGAGGAGTGCGAGAGTGATATCCAATACTGCCCCATAACATAATACCCGGTGCAGGACCAGTGTGGCGGTGCATAACGCAGCTGTTCAGCATCCTCTCTCCACGGTGTCTCCAGACTCGAATCCGACCATCGTGGTGTTGCAGACAGATGCGTGACTCGTCAGTCAAGAAAATTTCATTCCATTCTGTCACCCACATCCTTCTTTCATCGCACCATTGGCAGCGGAGACGTCTGTGGTTCTACGTCAAAGGTAGACCAAGCAATGGACGTCTTGCGGACAGACCACTCTGCTATAAACGGTGACGAATGGTACGCGCAGACACTAAATGATGCGTTACAGACTCAATGGGCTGTGCTATAGTTCGTGATGTGACGGAGCGATCCGTCACTGCCATGCGCACAATTTGCCTGTCCTCACGTGAAGTGGTGCACTGAGGTAGATGCGATCGACCACGTCGGTCCGTCATACCCTCCTGCATCCAACGGTCACATATCCGCATTACAGTTGTTTGGTTTCGTCCAACACGACTACTGATTTCTCTGAAAGATAATCCACAATCTCGGTAGGCCACTATCCTTCCTCTGTCGAACTCGGATACTTGATCAAAAGCTGATCGCTGTTTTCTACGAGACGTAACTGATCATTTTTTGAAAACACCACAAGAAAAACACATTTGCCGAACTTGAAATCGTCGAAATCTCCAAGCCTTAAATAGCGTTTTGAGTTGGCGCCACAGGCGTGCGTGATGTGTGTCTGCGCTGAAATTCTAATCATTTGCATATCTCACCTCCGCTAATGCATGTTGTAAATCTCATGTTATTTGCGTGTTTTCTTCAAGGTGTGGCATTTATGGTGGCAAGCAGTGTACTTACGGAAAATTTTTATTCTCTCTTTCAAAGACCCAAACTAAAAATTAAAAATCTAGATCAGATGAGTTTAGTTAATTTCCACATACACATTAGCGTTAATGACAACTTGCACCATTGTATTAGAAATGCAACTGAAACATTGGAATACATTTAACCTAATTAGGTATAAGCAAGTAAGTACTACCTTAGATTAGAAACCTAAGCATATAGGTACTACTGAATTAGCAATGATTGAAATAACTATACAAAGAGTCTCCATGCTACCTTCGAAACGTGTAATAATATGGATATATATGTATGTGTGCACAAGTGTGATTGTCTTGGGATTCACAGAAATAAATTATGATTACCTGGAAACAAGACTAGCTCAAACACAAAAGTGGCAATCCAAAAAAGAGTGATGGCTTAGATGGTCGAAAACAAGCTTTTCACAACCCAAAATCCCTCAGTCAAAAACATTTGGAAAGTTCTCAAATTTTCTGCAAGAATTACGTGATTCAATCAGTATTATGAAGGATGCAATATTGTGAGAGTTCACTTTTAAAAATGCCGACTTTTGACTTTTGGAAAGCTACGGTTTCAATTAATTCTATACTTTTGTTGTGGTAATTAAAAAAGAGAGGTACGAATAGCACGATGTCTTAAAGGTCCCTGAGATGTGTTAGAATAGAATTTATATATGTATATATACTAGGCTACTCTCTCTTAGAACTGTCTAGATATTCACATCGCAGTAATCTCAACTAAAACCATAAATTAAGACTCTTAACAAAGAAATGTGTCTTCAAATTCGCCACCTACGCAGGATCGCCAGTTAACAGAAATTATTGAGGTCCCAAAAGAAACACTTCAGTGATTCATAAGCCACTTCGCATGTGTTCTTAAGCTTGAAACATTGTATAAATTTTCATGGTTATTTACCGAGATCACCTTCTTTGGAAAGTCAGGGTGTCGGTGTGAATAAGTTATTGAGGTCCAACAAATAAAATTTCGCGGAATGAACTTTTTCACGCCTACGCCTATACTGGTCTAGCTTGATGTATGCTCTGCACTGGTATTATACATTCTAAATAGCTGTTCTTTGATATGTTTACGTGGTATTTATTCCCGCCTACATTTCGATTCGTCAAGGTATTGTTGAAAATGCACCGGATAGGTAGATTTTTACCTATGTTTTGTGTTAAAGATTGTAAAGTTTCTTTTTTCCCCCTTAATTTTCCATTTAAATATTGTTTTTTTAATGAATTCGCACAAACAGTTAAAAGTTAGTCATTGTGCAAAAGTAAACTCTAAATGTAATTATTACTTCGAAATTACACCTTGATTCTGACCATCCGCGCAAAACTAAATAAGAATATCGTAATATTTTACGCATAGTAAAAAAAGAAAATACATGATAAATACTAAAAAACTATCGACTAACCTGTTATATAAAAAAAGTCTTCATGATGATTAATAAATTTATTTATCTCATACACACACGAGAACAATAATAAAATGTCAGTAAATCCTGTTCAATGTACTATGGTTATATATACAAATTAAATTTCGGAGATGAAGACTTGAAATCTATTTTTCTCCTGCTTATAATATATGGAAAAAATAGAGCTACATAATACATGTAAATTACATTTTCACAGATTGAGCAATGAGTACGAACAATTGTATAATTTGTACAAGGGGGGTTGTTCCACCTTCAGCTGGACAAAAGGTACCTCCCCACCCCCTAATTTTTTTAAAAAAAATAAGGATAATTTTAAACATAAATATATAAAAACACGATCAGATGACCAAGTCGGTTACTAAAATGGCATCCCAATTCACGACTTTAGGCCCTAACATAATTCTTTTATGCAGAGTTTTGAAAAGAACAGTTCAGACCCTAAAAAGTGCAAGATGATATTTTTTCCCCTTCTTTGAAATAATGGAATAAAACGTTAAAAAGGAATTTCTCACTTGCATAGTTATATCTTAAAACTAAATTCTTTATTAGTGAAAGCAGGCTTAAACTGTTAAGAAAAAATTAAAAATTTATTAGCCGATGAGATGACCATTTCATTGGTAACTGAAGCTGTAGCCCTCTTAAAATAAATAAAGAGAAAAAATAAAGAAGGAGTTTTCTAAGAGAAAACAAACATACACAGAACTGCATTGGTAAAAGAACAGTATAGAGTGTATGCGTGTATTTTACAATAATTATATACAAAAAGCAAAAGTTCTTTAAAAAATACAAAAAATTAATTTTTAATGTTAAGTTAAAAATTAGAGATTTTATTAATTTACTGGAGAAGCAATATACAATACAAAATTAAGTACTATTGTTTGATGGTTATTTCTCCATGACACCTGTCGAGGCTCCAACGTCCTCCCGTTGGTGTGAAAGTTAGGAAAGGGGTTGCCAGCTCTGGTGTCCCTTTTGTCACTTGATCATGGTTCAGAATTACGAGGTCCGTCGCCAATAGCCATCGTGTTCCTTCCATAACATCATTCCGCTTGCTACTGCCCGCCTCCCGAACAAAGATCCAGTAGCAATTGGAATCCAGCATTGAGTTCTAAGACTTAATGCTTCTGTTTTAGATATAACTATAATTTGATTTAAATGAAACAATATTGAAAAAATAAATTCTATACTAAATTTTGGAAAGCACAATTTAGCCACCAAAGGGCTATATTAATTTTTTTTAAATATTATTTACATGCTTAATGGGAAATATACAATTTGATGCTACTTTCAATGAGGAGAAGGAGTGTTTATAAAACAAAATAGTACCAAAAAGGAAATGCATTAAATTTACTTCAGTATTCCATCAAATTTGATAAAGAATGCAAGTGATGTGCTTGTGACGAAAATATGATTCTCTTAAATCTGAAAAAATACATATATTAGTTTTTAAATCACTTACTTGTAATAAATGATACGATCTGTTAAACAATATTTTGGTAAACTATTTTCCCCCGTAACATTTGTTATTTATTACAGTAATGAAAGTTTAAGAAGATTTTATTTAGTAATAGCTAAACACTGCCTTTACTATGGTGTAAAATATACATTAAATCAATTTATTTAAATCGCGAAAAACTATATATATATATATATATATATATATGATGCTGTTCTCACGAAGTAAATATATCTTCTAGTTTTATTACATCGATTTAAACTCTATGCTAGTAAGTACTCCTAGTCTATTAAATTTTATCGTAATATATATTAATAGTATTGTGTATTTTATATTTGGTATTAATTACATTTATAATTGCTTTCTTTCCCTAACGCCTGGTGTATAGACAAATTTCAGGTGAAATGACTAGTCACAAAAATTTGTTTAAACCTGCGATCTTGGTTTTTAAGGCCAAGAGTTTGCTATTGTACTATTGTGGCTAATATTTCTTACTACCTTGACTGGTTTTACTTAAGTTTATAACTACTTGTATATATATATATATACAAATAGTCATAAACCTAATTTTAACTAGACAGAGCAGTAGGAAATATCAGCCACAGTAGTGTAATAGCAAACTCTTGACCTTAGGAGCCAAGAAGGCAGGTTTAAACAATGTTTTTTGACCAGCCAAACTTCACCTGTAATTTGCCTATACTACTGTACTCAATATATATATACAAGTATATATATATACACACACGAATAGTTATAAACCTAATTATAACTAGACAGAGCCGTAGGAAATATCAGTCACAGTAGTGCAATTGCAAACTCTTTGCCTTAGGAACCAAGAACACAAGTTTAAATAATCTCTTTTGGTCAGCCAACCTTTACATGTAATTTGCCTATACTATTGTACTACAATATATATATATATATATATATAGTAACTTGGCTCGACTTACTGTAAATTTAAATAAGCTATAATTTAAGTGTTTATTTTATCAATAATTAATTAACTTAGCTGGAACTCCCGTTATTTTTTATAAATAAAAGTATTAAAAATGTATTACAGAAAATTTCCTTATATTCCAAAATATTATGGTAGTTATATTAATGTTGATTAATTTTTGAATCTAGATGTTTACACAGGTGAAAATATTGAAGCCTATTTAGTAGATCAACATGTTAAGTGTAATTATGAAGCAACTGATTAAATATTTTTTATCTTTCTTTTAATTGGTATTCTGGTTGCTTTTTATCCAGGTGTAAACGGGAGGAGCTAAATATAAGTTTATGCATATTTATTTTTCCTCTTTATAACGCTCTTACTGTTTACAGCTGTAATTTGGGATCACAATAGTAAATGTTACACGTTCTGAAAATGAAACTCATCGTGTTTTATCTGTTTATCTTAATTGATATAAAATTCAGAATTTTGCACATTTTTTTTTCAATATTAATGATATTGAAAATCGGCTTAGAACTGAAGGCGTAAAAATTCGTTGAGTGGGGGAAATGGAATATGATACTGACTGCTGGAGAGTTTACAGTTTCATGTATGAAAAAAGTGTTTCAAAGTGGTAAAATTAACTAATTATTACCTTCTAATTCATTCTAATTTTTAATTTTTTTTTAATTTCGCACACAACTATCGGATATTACTAAACCATTTTACACTATTTTGTATTGAAGATTTTGGGCGTGGCTTAAAATCGATGGTGGCTTAAATTCGAATGAATATGATAAATGAAAAAATATACGCGATGGTTCTTTTAAAACGTTGTTTTATTGGAATCTAATATAAAAGAATTTTAGCGGATATAAATACAATTATGTTTTTATCAATTATTTTTCTGCAAATATATCTCACACACAATTACATTAGCCATCAAATACACTAAATATTACTTCCAGTATATGAAGTGACCGCGATATCTGAGTGGCCATAATCGCGAACTCGTGGCCCGACGACGTTTCTGTTGAGTAATGGACTCAAATCCCAGTGCCACTCAAGACCCTCCGTCTAAAAGAGCTGTTACAATGCAAATATGTTTAGTAGGGTGGATCAATTTTTTTTTTATTAGAGAACTTCAAAACCTACCTATGCGGAAAAGGTGTCTTAAAGTATTTATTGGTTGACTGCAAAAGTTCTACCCGTTTTTATTACCCATAAGGAAGAGCAAATAAACGCAAGATGAGCATTACCTATGATTGTACATTATCTCCATTGCTGTCTAGGACCTCTTGCCATTTTTCTGGTACGAGATCCCACTGTAGTAAAATTTCGGTGGTTTCGAGTCAAAAGAGTCTTGATGGCAGTACTCACAGCATTAAGACCATTAAAGATTTTCTGACTGAAATAATTGTTCAACAACGAAAAAGTTGATAGTCAGTTAGTGCCAAGTCAGGAGAATAGGAAGGGTGGGGTAAAACCTCTCAACCAAAGTCCATTAACTCTTGGCGAGTGATGAAAACAGCATGTCGCCTGGCGTTATGGTGATAAAGAATAAAACCGTGAAGGTTGATGAAATCTGGCTGCTTTTCTACCCAATTTGAATGCAGCATCCTGTCTAGCTGTAGACAGGAGAAGGCAGCTTTGATAGTTTGGTAGAGTTTCAGAACCACCCAGTGAGTTACTCCCTGCACATCCCACCCCACACTCAATAACATCTTCTTGGTATGAAGTTCAGTTTTCGAAGTCGATGCGAGCGGATTAGAAGTTGTTACACAGTTCCGCCACGCTTTACGTTGCGGAACATATCCCACCTATCATATTCTATCCCAAATCATGTCAAGATTATGTCATTTTTGTACCGGGAAAGCAAGGAAACGCAGGTGGTGATTCGGGCATCCCGCTGCTTAGCTTCCAGGTTATGTGGAACCCAACGGCCCAGTTTTCTCGTAAAATCCATGTTAACCAGCCATGTTTTGACCGTTGTCCAGTGAACGTTGAAGGTCTTTGCTAATTCTTTTACGGTGGTGTTCGGGTTGTTCCTTATGGCTTGGTCAACATCGTCTTCTCCAATATGTGATGGTCGTCCACTCCATACCTGATCTTGGCAGCTTCTGGCTCTTTCCTATATTTACGAAACCATCGACGACATGTGCTTCGGTCTATTGCTTTCTCCTGATAAACTTGACAAACATTGCGACATGCTGCGGCTCCCATGCTCTTTTTTTATTGAATTTGTATTACAAACAATATCTCGCATGCTCCTTCTCACTTTCCATGTTACACCCTCTGAGATTTTTTTTGAGATGATTGACTATGTGAAATACAATGCATTTATATGTCAAGCATTCACACGATTGATTGGTTGAAAATTTCGGTTATTACAACGTCATGTGGGGCATCAATTCCATTGCAAATTTGCATATCCAAAAACGGGTAGAGCTTACGCACTCGGCTGATAGATGTAGAGAAAATAGAATAAAAAATTAGTTTTTATGAGATAAGTGGATCCATGGTGAATGAACTTTAGGTATTTGAGCCTTTTTATCGTAAAAAGATAAAATAGTTTTTGTTAAAACGAAACAGGCATTTTTAAAAACATTTGTTGTGATAAGAAGACCCATACTAAATAGCTACAAGATAAACATCAGGGCAAATTTTCTTAAAAGGCTAATAAGGATTAAATATTTTTTTTTTAAATATACCTACTGCCGTTTGATCTCTGAGCTGCCTTTCGATGAAAACCCAAATGTGCCCTATCAGATTAAGATTCTTCGATTTAGATGGCCAGGATGTTAATTGAAATTCATCTTTATGTTCCTCCTTCTAACAAAATTCTAACTTTTTCACACGGGATGCTGTCCTGCTGGAAGGTTCCATTTCCAGTTGGGAAAACATACACCATATAAAGATGTAACTCATCCCCAATTATGCTCAGAGAGTCTACAACTTTCATGATCTCTTCTACCAGAACTAAGGGTCTCAGAGTCACCCAAAAAAACTTCCTCCCAAAGCATAATACAGCCATCACCAGTCTGTGCACACGGAGGGAGCAACTGTTAGGTAGTGAAAGACGGCACTCCCTGACACAATCATCGACGGAATGAATGAGAAATCGTGATTCATCCAACCAAGAAACCCTCTTCTACTTATTTATAACCAAGTTTCGATGTTTCTGAGCCTTCTCTAGGCGTAGTTGGCTATGGCGTTTGATCGACATAGGCCCATGAGTTGGACGTCTGCAGTGCAGTCCCATATCCACCAGTGTCCATTAAGCCATGTGTATTCCAAAACACTTGTACTTAGACCTGCATCGTATGGGGTGGGGGGTCAACTGGCCCACTGTTTGGCACCGATTTTGTTTTATGAAAGGGACAATTTTTGACGTCCTTTTCTTCGATGGACGTCCAACAGCTAGGTGTCTACTTCTGGTTTCACCGTTATTTATCCACTTTGCACAAATACTATAAACAGCAGAACACAAACAACCTACCAGTCTTGCTGTTTCGGAAATACACGTTCCGAGTCATCAGGCCATTGCAATCTGCCCTCTTTCAAATTCAGTTAGATAAGCCGCCTTTCCCTCACTCGCAAAAATAAGTGCAAGAATGATAGCTTACCTTCTCCAGCAGCAGTTAAATACCCTTCTCTCTTAGTCACGTGGCTTTCACGCCACCTAGACGAGTGGTGTTCATGATGTTTTGGCTCGATGGTGTATACATTCAATCATAGCAAATGAGATCTGTAGAAAATTTGAAGAGCTCAAATGAGGAAATACATTATTTTAGAGTGAAAAAGTGCTCTCATGATTCCTTAAATCCAATTAAAAGCTGTAATTGTGCAAAAAATAAAATAATAATAATAACTGAATATTACGATAATCTGCAAAAAATTTCAGTTATAAAAGTTAAATTTCGAAAAATTTTAATGAAATTTAAACTTTAGTTTTTATTTTACAAAACCAATAACATCTGACTAGTGCTTGATATTTAAGTATATTGTGTGGCAGCGGTATCCGAATGGTCAAGGTCGCCAAATCGTGGCTGGCTTTTGTGAGTCACTGAAGACCAATCGTGTAGAGGGGCTGAAATACTTTAATTCTGTTGGGCTCAAAGTCCTCTCTTTGGTGTGTAGAGTGAGGTTCAAATTCAGGTGTCATCCGCGTCACTTGAAAGAGGCCTCAAAATTACGAGGTATGTTGCTTTAGTGAGTTAGTGCTTATTAACGTCGTACTGTAAAGTTACACGAAAGCTATTGGTGACGAACCTCGTTATTTTAAGCCTCGGTCAAGTGACGAGCATGATACCTGACCTCTCATCTCCTCATTAAATTGCCACACCACGCCAAAGACAGATTTAAAGTGCCCAGTCCCTCTGCATGGCGGGTTCTTAGCGGCACCAGAACTTGAACCCACATGTTCGTGACCATGACACTAGACTGCTTCGGCCATCTCATTGCCTTAAAGTGCAACATTAAGAAAAATTCAAATTAAATTTACAATTATGACTTGAAAAATATTCAACCGCTGAATTTTTAATTCACAAATATTCTTTTTTGAGACCTGCCTTATATAAAAAAAATTATCTCATTAAAACTGTTTGACAAAACGTAATTCAAAATGTCGGGATTAGACAGCTGCACCGAAATTAACCACCCCTACATTCAAGAACTCATTTAGAACATCTTCTTATTTTGGACGTATTCTGCAGCAAGAAAGAGAGAAAGTTAAGTAAAGAAATAGAGAGTGAGACACGCCACCCTGCTTCTTCTAGTGGAGGGGATGGTGAGAGAACCAGATCGATAGGGGTAGACAAGTTTTATTTGATTTCCTCGTCAGAGATGGCGAGCTTCCAAATGGGACGGAAGGAATCTTCGTCAAAACATTCGCGGTGACATTCCTCTATCCATGTCTTCTCTCCCTCCGAAAAACTGATTACATCTTTATGGAGTGATTTATTTCTAATCATAAAATGGCTATTCAGGTCTTATATTCCAAAACGGATGGTAGGATATACTGAGGAATATTAATTTTTTCCCAAACATAAATTCTTTATAAGAGTCTTATCAAAATCAAAAATGTTACTTGTTTCTGAATATTTGTTTTTCTTGTTCAATTATTTATAATCTATATGTAGCACTGGCCACACAAAATGCAACACCCTGGCGGAAGCATGCAAACCAGGTAATTTATACCATGCGTTGGCGGCGATGAAATACGCAAATCATTAGCATTATAGCGCGCACACACATCACGAGCGACCATAGTGCCACCCGCAAGCGCTATATAAGGGGACAACAAATTGGTTATTTAAAGTACGGCAATTGTTTTTTCGGGATTTTTTTTTCGTAAGCTGTTAATCTATGTCTCGTGTAAGATACCGAGCGACTTTTGACTAAGTTTCTGAATTCGACCGAGGAAGAATAGTAGCCTATTGGGATTGCGGATTATCCGAAACCAAGCAACTGTGATGTGGATATATCATCGCTGGATGCAGGAGGAAACGACGGGGATGGCCGAAATACCTCGCTGTACCACTTCCCATGATGACAGGCGGATTGTGTGCATAGCTGTGATGAATCTCGCAGCCATATCACGAGCCATAGCACAACAGATTCAGTATACTACGCATCATTCGGTGTCCACTCGTACTATTCTACGCCGTTTGCAGCAAAGTGGAATGTCCGCAATGCGTCCAATGCTTCGTTTACTTTTAACTGCCGACCTAACTGCCAACGCTATATCTCTGAAGTGTTAAAACGATTGCTATCAGCTATATTCCAACAGGAGAATGCGCGATAACACGTGACACGCAAAGGTCGAGAGTTTTTCTTACCCTTCAAATTGAATTGCTTCTTTGGCCTGCTTGTTCTGCCGATCTATCATCAATCGAAAACATGTGGTCCATGCTTGCACAACGACTAGCCCGGGATACACCACACGCTCTACTCTAGATAAACTTTGGCAATATGTGGAAGCCACATCAACTGCTGTACCCCAAGGATACATCCAAAGCCCCTTTGATTCTATGGTGTGTGACAACGAAAAAAACCATCAATGGCGGCTACACTAACTAATGATTTTGTCATAAGAGGCTGTAATTTTAATCATTTGATCTTTGAACAACATGTTATCCACTAAATAAATTTACTGTGATATCTCTGGTCCTTCTTGGTGTTGCTTTTTGAGTGGCTAGCAGTGCATATAAAGAAGAAAAGGTGCTCACTTACTCACTCATCACGGTATCCCTGGAACTACTAGACCTGTAGTCAGGGCCGCCGCGTGGGTATTAGGCGCCCTTGTTCAAGTTGAATTTCGGCGCCCCTTTATGAGAGAGAGAGAGAGAGAGAGATTCTGTTACACTCTTATAAAGTGCTACAAATTATATGTGAAATACTCTTTTATAGTATTCGAAATTTGACTTTCGAACTGAAAAGCTTTAAAATTATAATATTAAAACACGTTTATCTTATTGTTTTTTTTTTTTTATTATTTCATAAATTTTAAAAACAAAACAAAGCAAAAATGATATAAAATTTTTCAAGTAAAATATAAAAATTAGAAAATATATTCAAATATTGATTCTCCTAGCTATAGCTGCTACAAATGCTCGTATCAATTCCTTTATATTTAATTTATCCAAAATTTCTCTATCTCTCTCTCTATGGATATAATGGACAAGTCCGATAATCTCTCCTACGCCATAGTAGATCTCCCATGTAGTTTTTTTTTTTATAATTTTAAGTTTTGAAAAACTTCGTTCTCCAGTAGCCACCGAAACTGGCAGGGTTAAAGAAATCCGTAAAACTATTGCAATATTCGAAAATGTATCGATAAGATTGTTTTCATAAATATAATTTAAAACATCCATAGGTGACATATCCTCTTTGGTAAATCATCTCAAAGATTTTATTTCTTCAAACAAATGTAATCCATCTATGTCCTTTTCATTAACATTTTTAGTATCCGTTAATTTTCGTTCTAATTCTTACAATGTTTCAAAATTTAATTGTCATTCCAGTTTTTTAAATTAGGTATATAGTGAAGTAATTGTAATGTTCTTTTAATTGACTGAATCTTTCTGAAATTGAAGAAATAGCAGTGTCTAATATTATATTGTAAAATTCAACCTTAAACTTTTGTCTTGGATTGTTGATTGGTTCGTCGGTTTGTTCGTCTTGAAATAGTTTCTTTTTAAACCTGTTTCGACTTTGTGGAAAATCAGTATCCACACCCAAATCATCAGCAACGATACTTGCATTGGGAATTGCATGTTCATACGCTTCATCTGATCTACGATTATTTAGTACTCATAAGATTTTGTAAATTGTCAGTCACGATTTGTAAATCACATTTAGAATTTTGCATTATTTGATTTACTACATTTACTAAATTTAAAATATCGTGCCAGATGTTAATGGAACAAATGAATTTAAACGAGGAAACCTTCTGAATCAAATTTTTTTACCTGGGTTCTGGATTACATGTATCTTTGATCTTCTTGAATCTTTATTAACGCTTTCAAAATTCCCTTCAAATCGTTTTTCAACGGTCTTAAAGCTTGAATTCTACTTTCCATTCTGGTGTTGGAGAGTGGCTTTAAAGTTAGATTTTTTCTCTCTCTCTCAACATACTGTTGCAAAACAGACCAACCTTTTTCGGATGAAGAGAAGTAATTGTAAAGCTCTTGCACTACTCCGAAGAAATTAACTGTTTCGAAGGAAATTTTAGCTGCATCATTTACAACTAAATTTAGAAAATGGGCAGAGCAGGGGATATAGAGTGCTCTCGAATTATTTTCAATAATTTTTTGTTGCAATCCTTTGTGCTTTCTTCTCATATTAGCACCATTATCGTAAGACTGGCCTGGAAAATCTGATAAATTTAGTTCTAACTAACGATTTTAAATGCTCCTTTATGAATTCATACAGACCCTGTCCAGTAGTGTCGTCGACAGATTGAAATTCCAGAAAATGTTCTTCAATTTGGGCTTTATTGGTTTCCTCTTTCTTATAAACAAATCGAATTACAACAGTCAGCTGTTCGGTATGACTGATATCAGGTGTAGTATTCAAAATTAATGAGTAATATTTTGACGATTTAATCATATCTAATAAATGCTTTTTAATTCTTTCTGAAATAATGCTTATAATTTCATTCTGAATTTGATCCCCTAAGTAATGAGCAATGTTCTTTTTTTGAGATGTTTGAATTTTGTGGAGACGTTCAGCAATAATTGGATCAAATTTTGCTATGGTTTCAACCAACTTCAAAAAATTTCCATTATCACTATGATACAACTCTTTCAAAGAACCTCTAAATACAAGGCATTGCCGGGCTAAATATTGAATTAAATAAATAAGTCGTTCAATAACCGATTGCCAATAGACCTTTTCTGCATCATAAAATATTTGTTGAGCTGCATCAGTGGTGCATAAATTATGTAAAGACATTTTGAGTTCACTGCATTTTGTGAACTATGTTTAAGGTGAGATGCACTACTTTCATGTGTTTTTAAAATGTGGGTTAAATGCGCCCAATCATTACACCCATTCTTAATAAGCTGTGAATGCTTCTCACTGAATAGTTTACATGGGTAGAGAGCAAAAAACTGCGTTTCGGGAATTTGAATATACTAAATAGTTTCTAAATACTTTTCTACATTCGGTAATGTTCTATAATAGAACGATTCTGAAAACTTTCTACCAGAATTATCTCTCGGAAAATGTTTGGTTATCAAGCGGGAAAGGCCCATTTTCAATTAAATAATCTCTAATTTTTATAGAAATTGCATCAGGCCAGGTAGCTGGATCGCTTAACACAAAGTCAAAATCTTCGTTTTGAGATATGTTATTATCGGGTGGAATTTTCTACTTCAACATCTAAGTTTTCTATTGGTACAATCGTGGTTTCTTCTTGATAATATTCTGGTAAATTTACATTTTGAGATAAATTTTAAGTATGAATTCCAAACCGGATGTTGATGGTCCTGGTTCAATTACTTAACCGTCTAATCCTGTTGTGTTTCTGAGATATTTATTTAGAGATCCCGCCAGTTCCTGATTAGCTTTCTCTCGTTGCAATTTCCTTTTTCTATTTTGTGCTCCAGACTTTTTTTTTCTTTTTTTGAGAACATGTATCTAAAAAAATATTTATTGCACTAAATAAAAAAAATTTTAATTTTCATTTCATTTATAAAATGCATCATATGATTTTCTCTTAATATTTTATTTGAAACTCCATTTATGTCATTTGCTATTAAATAAAGATACAGGTAAAAAAGCTAATTTAACTGAAAATTTAGAAACAATATTTTTTTTTTCCAGAAAATTTATTTTTAGAACTTAGTGTGAAATTTTTTGTTCTTTCTGTAATTCAAAATATTTAATTAAATTAAACCAAAAATTACTAAAAAGCATTTGTTATAAGCAATAGAAATATTGAAAACATCTCAGGTACATAATAATTATAAACATTTAGTGAAAAAGTTATAATTATTAGTATTTTTTTTGATTATTTGGAAATTGAAATTGTGTATAAGTTATAGATAAATCAAATTCTGCCAATTTAGGGTAAGATTTATCTGGGTTTTATAGAGATAAATAAAAAGTTGCTTTTTGAATTATTTTGTTAATTTGGAGGATAAAAGTTTTTCTTAATTTGTTTCTTTTTATGAAAAAAATAGACTGGACATTACTAACCCGAGGAGATTTGAGGTAAAAACTAAGTAAATTTATGCTAAGCATTAAAAATTTGTAACTAAAGCGTCATAAAAGCATTTGTTTTTACTCTTTTATTCTGTGTAATAGGTACTAAATATTAACTTTTATCTAATAAACGTTTAAAATTAACATGTATTTTTTTAGTTTTTCACACAACACTTCACTACAGATAGAAAAGTAAATGTGTTTTTAAAATAGCAGCGAGCTACCACAAACTGGCCAAAACACATTTGAAGTTCATGAATTTGCAAAAATTCAATATTAAGTAAGCAAGGGCTCAGATCGAAAAACATGACAAGTTTGAGATCCTCTGTTCTAATCTATGGTGCTGACGCGTACTGTTTTTTTTTATTTCATAACTCAATACAAATACTCATACTAATTTAATCTGCAAAAAATATATATTGTTACAGGTGCTCAGTTACTCTCTTCTATAAACTCGCAAATTTTCTGCCTGTAAATTAATGTTTACATAAAAATTTTAATAATTATAAAACAACCTAATTTTACTGTGAATATTAAAAAAAAAATTTTTTTATTGCAATTCATTAAAATTTCCTTTAGTTTGATTGTTAGAGGAATATATAAAATTTTAATTTTAGAATTTCTTTGTCATTTCGTTGAATTGTTTGGCAATGTTTGTAATATGCATAAAAAATTTACAAATTTAATGAAAATTTATGCAAGAATATTTTTGATCTTTGTATGTTTGAAAAGTTACATCGTACACATACCTTACAAAAGATAGTATCATTTTTTAAGAACTGTTATTCAACTCTTCTTTAAAAAAATAATATTGTGCAGATGCTTGGCATGAATTTTTTTCGTAAAAGTTAATGTACATTACGTACTGTTCCATAACGTACATAAAGTACATTAACAATTTTTTGTAATTTTTTCACTTTTTGTTTATATTGGGTTATATTTAAGACATTAAGATTGTACAATGTTCGAAGAACTGTTTTATATTAGTTGATTTTTTTCAATGATACTCTACCAGTTATGAAAAAGTAAGATATCGTGTAATAAAATAAAAAAAATTCTCAATAATGAAAAAAAAAAACCTTTTTCTTTTTCTTCTTTTTGTGATCTGAAGCAAATTTCAAATGCTTTGCGATATGAGTAGGGTATTCCAGAGTAATATGTTTCTCAAAAAGTAAGAATAATTTTAACACAAATGGGTGTATTTCAGTAACTAAATGTTCAGTGAATAATCTGTTACGATAAATTTGAATTTTTAAATCTTTGTATGAAAAGACATCAAGAGTATTATACTCAGAATATGATGAATTGTGCAAATATATAAATCACAAACGTTGTACAAAAAGGTAAATGAAATTTTTCCACAAAGAATAATTCTACAAATTAAGGCAAAAAAATTTCATATTAACCAGTCTTTCTATCATTTACACATGTTGCAACATTAATTTACAATCAACTTTTTGTTTCCTTGTTTATTATGAAAGCAAATCTTTCTGTTTCTGAAAGCTAGTTTTCTGTAGTATCATTTGAATCAAGAATATTTTACTGCATTTATTTTTATTATTTTATAAAGAAAATTCAGAGAATTTATAAAGTTAAGTGAATTCTAGACGGGGATCGGTATACTTTTAAGAAAGAACCAGTTTGTTAGTGAAACAAGAATATCGAGAGTATCAGACACCTTGATATGAGCTACCGGGTAAAACGGTCCCCCATCCCAGCAACAATCCGATTAATTAATCCAATTATTGCTACAATTAATATTTTTAATATTATTTAAATAAAGTTTTACACACAGGCATTAACATTTTGCATTCCTTCAAAAATGAAGAATATTGCAGATATTATTTATTTATTTTTATTTCTATAGCTCAATGCAAGTGCAATCAGTGTCAAAATATCAATGCTAAGAATTAAACTTTGGAGTTTCGTAAAAAAAATTCAATGCCAGTTCTACCTTAAGTATACTTTTTTGAAATTTCATGTTTACACTAATAATTAAACTTTATAAAACTGTTCTGCATAGAAAAGTGTGTTTTTTGGAAGATGTATTCCGGCAAAGAAAACAAGTATGATGCATATAAATCAACATAAAAGTACTATACAATACATTGAAATATATATATATAAACGAAAATCTTAAAATTAGCTTTTATGTAACACGGAAAATTTACAAAATAAATTTTTTTTTAATTAGATTTCATTAAGCTGGACATTATTTTCATTGTCTCCTTTGTAAAGGAAAGCAAATAATAATGTATGTTTTGATTTTATTTTAATATGATAAAAAAGTTGTATATTTTTTAAGTCCAGTGGAAAATACAAAATAAATCAAAAGTGAAGTCATAATTACCGTTTGCAGTTTTAAAGAATGGAGTAAAATTGAAGAAATTACTGATTTAAAATTGCGTCGACTCTCTCTCTCTCTTTGAAAAAAAGTGATTTTCTGAAGGCAGTGGCATAGCTAGGTATTTAAAGGCCCTGGTACAAAAATGAGGGCTCTATCTTGGTGAATTCTATCAAATAAAATATGGGAATATTTTAAATACATACAAAGCTACAATTTTTACTTACAGTCTTCTCTTTCTTGGCTTTTTTTGCGATTAAACGCACCCATTTGGTTTCTTTCTTTCTTTCTTTTTTTGTAATCTATAATTTTAGTTTTATAATTTATCTAATACGATTGTATGTGCTCGAGTATTTACTAAACGTTAAAAGAAAGCAGAAGCGTAATGCTACACTATAAAACGTCGTTGGAGAATCCCTAGTTATTAATTTATTCGGGAGGATCGAACTCACATCCAACAGAGGGCTTAGAGGTACAAAATAGTTCAAGGAGATAGATAGGAAATGATACAAAAATATGCATGAACAAGAAAATTTATTAAAATATTATTATAATTATTAAAAAATATATATATCTGCAAAAGAGCAGAGGAGGGGGGGGGACAAAATTTCATCAGTAAACTCCATCATCATAACGAGAAGATTGCGAAATATTGAAAACAGGGAACTAGCTTATTATGAATCATATTGTTATTAAAATAGAATGTAACTAGGAGGGAATTGCTTCTTGTGTAGGTTTTTTAAGATGTAATAATAAGTATGATAAGATTTTCATGGAACTTGAAGTTTATTTTCAAATAACAGTCTATAGAAAATATTGAAA
>BMAO01001512.1:0-32659 GCA_019973975.1 Trichonephila clavata | reverse complement strand
AAGTAATGAAAATTTATAAAAAATCGTCAGTACATCAAAAATCAACTTAAAACTTGGAGGTGTAACAATTGAAGAAGTGCACAAGATTAAGTATTTGGGAATATTGTTGATAACAAAATGCAGTGGAAGGAGCATATCTCTATATTTCTAGCAAAAGTGAAAAATTCTTCTTGGGCTGTTAAGAATTGCAAACAATACTTTTGGGGTGAAAAACACAATGTTCTTCAGTTGATTTATAAGCAGGGGATCGTAACTTTATGTCTTATGCATCGAGAGCTTGAGGACACTCTTTAAGAAAGAAAATAATAGTAGACTGATTAGAGAGAACGCACGGAGGTTTTTACTTCGTGTCATTAAAGGATACAAAACTCTTAGTTATGAAGCAGTGTTTGCGATTTCTGGAATACCACCTATTGACTTGGCTATTTTGAACAATCTCGATGGTCGGAAAAGCTTTTGAGTACCAGCCTTGGAACGCTGGATGGGGTGATTCCAATTTCATTATTGCCACACCCTTCATATAGAAAGCCTATCACTCTTGTAACTTATTCAAATGAGAAGCTCGTCAAGATTATAAAACTATTTGTTTCACGGATGGAAGTAAATTGAATGGAAGAGTTGGTCTTGCCTGCTTTATTTACGAGGAAGGATTTGAAAAAGCTACTTTCCAGCATCGAATAAGAGATGAATGCTCTGTTTTCAAGCAAACTACTCTGCATTAATCTTGCCGTAAAAGTGATTCAGGACTCTCTCCGTCAGGGCGATACTCTCAAATTTCTTGTTTGCACCGACTCACTCTCTTTGCTTCATTCTTTGCGCAATATAAATTCTACAGAAAAATTGTTGTGGAGGTTCAGTCTATTCTGTACAACCTTGAAGACTGTGATATCCACTTTTCTTATGTTCAGGGCCATAGTGGAAATCTCGGCAATGATAGAGCGGACCAGTTGGCTAAAGAGGCAACTTGCCAAGATATGAGCCTTTCGATGTCTATGCCATCGTCCCACTGGAAGCATTTAGCTTGGGAAAGAACTGTTTCCGACTGGAACTCCAAATTCTTGGCCTCACTTAAAGCTTTATGGACTAAAAAGTTTTTTGCGACCATTTATCAACGTCTAAAATGTAAGAAATTTGTTACTGATTTTAAGTTATCCCAGATTCAAACAGGACATTGTAATTTTAAGAGCTATTTATTTAGGTTTAACTTAATTGATAATGATATTTGTTCTTGTGGTCTGGACTGAAACCGCGGAACATGTCTTATTGTATTGTAATCTATATTGTTGTAAAAGAGAAAATTTTAAAAAGGAGTTAAAATGCTTAGGTATTTCCTGGCCACCCATTTTGTCTTTGTTAGTCATTGTTCTGAAAGCCTTAAGTCTTGAGAAATTTGTTTACAGTATAGAAAGTTTTTAACGTTTCTACTGTAGAATCTATGTTTACAGTTCAGTATAGATTTTTTATAAAATTTTACAGATACCTTCTTTCTTATATTTGTGTATTTCCTCCCTTCCTTTATTTTAGATTTGGCTCTTTATGTTTTTTTTTTACTTTTTGTGTTTTTTTTCTTAATTATGTTTTTTTTGTCATTATTATTGTTTTGTAATGTTGTTACCACTTACGTCTGTAAGCCTTATGTTATGCAATGGGGAGGAGCATGAGGAGTTTTGCAAATAAATTTATTTAAAAAAAAAGTATGACATCTTGCTTAAAGTAATGGCATCTGCTTTTACTAAAACACTTGTAGTGTTTGTTCTAGTAAACGGAAAATGATAAACTTGTATTTTTATAAAGCTAATAAGATGGCCCATAAAATAAAATCATAAAAAAAAAAAAATGTCAGTTTTTGGCAAAACTCACAGTTTTAGGGTTGTCGGATACCTTAAATGAACAGTTATATTGTTATGAAATCATTGTTTAGGTGTCAATTCAAAGTTTAACATTACTTAAGCATTCGAAAAAGAAACAACAAAAATTTATAGTATTTAAAATATGTATCGAAATATATTTCCTTTTTCCACGGTTTGGATTATACAATTCCAAATAAACATTGCAAAATTTTCTTCCACCATTTCTCAATAATTATCCGAACAACAATATACAACCACTAAGAATAAAGTTCGGTGAATAGTCCTGTAACATTAACGTGAATTAAATTTTTACGAAAGTTACCGTACTGTCCTTCGAAATAAGCACCTCTCATAACTATGCACCGTTGAGATCTGCTATACAAGTCCTGGAAACTTTGCAAGAAGCCTTCTTTTGGGATGGAGTTGAAAAGCTTCGTCACGTTTCGTTGAATGTTAGGAATATCGTCAATATCGTTAATACTTTTTCTCATCCTTAAATTCTGGGTAACGATTTGTCGAATTAATTGTCTCTGATGGAGGTCGCCAGTCTTACGCTACGGGGGCTGTCAAAAACACTTTCCCTGCTTTTCGAGAACATATGAACCACTCGTACACGCTTCATAAACTGTGCTTGATCTTCATTAACACGTACCAGAATCGCACAAGTTTCTTCAGGTGTCTTTCCAAGCTTAAAACAAAACTTTAAATTGATCTTTTGTTCGTTCATTTTTTTGTTCCCAGTTAAAAATCAACGTACTAAACAAGTACTTTGTAAAACAAGTCTTACACGGAACATATATGAGTCTCGAATGAACAATGGTGAGAGCAGATGGTCAACACCTCCCGCTACGCATCTGAAGCGCTTTATTTCGCCAGCATCTGAAGCGCTTTATTTCGCCAGTGTTGCAGAACAGTGCGACGTTAATATTCACTCACTCACTCATGCCAGATCGATCGTTCTGACTTTATTCACTAAACTTTATAGTCAGAGATTGTACATAAAACCATACGATAAAGTTACATATATCAATCGATTGAATGACAATAAATCGATACAAGAATTATCGTTGTCAAAGTCCTAAACAAAAAAAAATTAATTATTTCTTTTTTAACTGTTTGAATTTCCCCATAAGAGGGAAGATGCGCTTAAAATTTTCTTTCGTAGAGATTATCAAAACTTCCGCGACATGAATGGCCCTGTTGATAAATCTTGAATAGCGAAAGTATAACTGATTTTAGTTTCATCTGTTTCTTTTAATCAACGTATAATCATTTGAAGAGAAAAATTCTTTTTGTATCCAAATGCAGCACCAATGGAACAGTTTTAAAAACAACTGTGTTCAGAATAAACGATAACTGTAATATTACGATGCTAGAGATTTCATTAATTAATTCTCATTGTATTGTTGTGAAATGTTCAAAATGTTTTCGCTCAATCTTTTGTAGGATTTTACAAATTTCTGTTATGATCCGCACAAAAAACTTTTCTCTCGTTTCTTTTTAGTCTCTGCATATTTTTAAATTCTCCTTGAGAACTGAAGAGGTATTGTGCCTAATAGTTGGGTAACAAAATATTGCAAAAGAAAAAATATATAGTTTTAAAATGTTTTAGTCTAATATAAAAAATAGGCTAATTTATTGTTAGGTCTTTTATAAAAAGAGCCTTATAGCAGATATAAATAATTCAAAATTTTATCCATTTTATTAATTAAAAATAGAAAACTTATTTATTAAAGGGTTTTTAAATCCTTTCTATGAAGTTGAAACTGGAGCTATTTTTACTTATTAATTGACAGAAGATTCTTGTTTTTTTGAAATTTACAAAACAGTTTAAATTCCCTAGACACTTTTTCGATTCCAAATCCATTTTTCAGAATCTAACTGTTCCGAAATATGTCAACGAAAACAAAAAACCAACTAGAATTTCTTATTTTCTTAGTATATTTCAGAATTTCTTTAAATATTTATGAATATAAATTCTGTCAAGTAAATCTAATAAAGTTTCATGCAGACTTTTATGAATAGTATAATTTTTCTATAACGTTTTCTAAGCACATTCTGTTTTGACAGTCAAGATTCTGTAAATTTTCCGATTTGGAAATGTGACGTACTAAATTCGAAACTGCTGACAATTCAGTATTTTTTATTCAAGGTTTAACATGTTCTCATATTTTTTATGCTTTTTCAGCAAAACTAATAATTTTGAAAGATTTTGATATCTATTAAACTGTCAGTCACTTTATGTAAGTCAGATATTAACAATAGTATATTGTATTGTAGCGTTAACATGAATTTTTTCCGTTAAATTTTACTTATGTATCCCACTTTGTACAAAATGAATATATATAAAAATGTAAACATATTATTTTTTGTTTGTTTCGACTTGAAAACATTGAGAGCAATGGACAGATTGTGAAATTAAAATTATGAAATATAAATGAATGGCAAATATTTTAGTGATATACTTACTAGAAAAAAAATCCTGTGGAAAAAATCGGAATCATGCTAAATGCATTTGTAATTTTAGTTTAAAAGGAATTGAGTAAAGCTTAAGTATCTTAGCGAAATTAAAAATATTATTTAAATTCAAAAAACGTCATTTTTGAAAAATAAACTTATTCACAATAGCTATAAAACTTCCAGACTTTCTTTTTTGTATTATGCTTAGATTGCATAATAAATTGAAGGAATTAAAATCAAAATAATCATATTTAGAGAAAAAAGTATGTCATACTGAATTTAAAAAAAAAACATCTAAGATAAAATTTCAAGATTTTTAGTATTTTTGGTTGGATATGTTTATTAAAACGGCAGTATAAACTATTAACTATTTTATACTAATTATGATTTTTTGAACTAAAACTTCACAAATTGCTTCAAATGAATTGCATTTTACAGTTCTAACTATTAAAGCTTTTAATAGTTAGAATTGTAAAGACCTTTTAAGAAGTCAGTTAATTGAAATCAAATTATTGAGTCTTACTATAAATTAATTCAGATAAATTATTAAATGTTCAATGTCATAATATGTTTTATTAAACATATTTGACCGTCATTTGGTTGAACCTAAGGCTATACATCTAATTTCAGTTAATGGCCATATACAAAATTTATTGAATTTTATCGGAATTTAAGATATTTAAAATAATATGAGAGCAAGGGGAAAAATACAAAACATTGGATGTTTGGAATTAATTTTATCATTGGAGTGCATTAATATGCCATCAAAGAAAGTTGTTATACCTTTAAAAAAATAAAAATATTGAATCAATTAAAAAAAATTAAATAATCATAAATTTTGTTCTGGAAACTTCTGATTGTTGAATTATGAAATGTTACTAAATTCTTAATGAAATTTAAGAAAAACTACTAATGAACTAAATACAGAGTTAATGAATTAATCAGTAATTTTTGTTATACTTTCAATTATTAAAATATACTAAAATTTTTAGTGTTTTAAAAACTAGACAAAAATTCAATTCCTCTTTGAATATATTTTACTATAAAGAAAAAAAAAATGTGACTAGTGACAAAAACAATTTCAGTACATTCAGTACTATATTGTTCGAATTAATTGGGACAAGCATTTTTTCTTGTCTGAGTTGGTATGTGATTACCAGTTATGTCCCGAACCACTTCAAACCTGTTATATCTGCCCAGAAATAGTAGAACCGATCAATCTTGACTATAATTTACACTTTTGATTGATTTAAGTACATTACTAGTTCATTTTTGAGCCTTTCAGAGTGGTAGCTGTTGGTTATAATTTTGCGTTCCGCGTAACACGTTTTAATTTTGCTTGTTTAGAAATGGGAATTACTCCGAGAAAACGTTCTAAAATAATCGCTCTTAATAAAAAAACTTCTATGACTGTGTGAGGTATACCTACGGTAGTTGGTGAAGGTAAATCAAGTGTTTCAAGAATTTTAAGAACATTTCAAGACTCCTGAATATCGTCTCCAAAAAGAAAAGGAGAATGTGGGGCCTCAAACGGAAAATTACTCCAAGGACTAAAAAAATTCTAATAAGAAATAGCAAAATATATCAAAGTAAGACAAGCACAGACCTTCGAGAGGATTTACTGGATTATGGCGTTGAAGTGAGTCCCTCAACTGTACAGAAAAGGGTTATGAAAGTTAGCCGTAAGGCATCAAGACAGAGGAAAATACAATTTCTATCTCAAAAAACGATGAAAAAACGTTTAGCCGATAAAAAATACCGATTCTGAACTATTAACAACTAAAAGGAGCTAATTTTCAGTGATGAAACGCATTTATTTGTGCAGGGATACAAATCAAGTGTAGTTAAAAGAAGTGGAGTTGAAACTCTGCTGCCAGATCATATCCAACAGACTGTAAAACACCCTTGTAAACAGATGTTTTGGGTTTTTTTTCACAACAAATGACATTGGAAGCTTAGTTCCTTTTAAAGGCATGATGAATTAGGTCAAATACATAAAAACATTGCATAGTAGAATTGTTCCATCCTTAGAAACATTTGACGGAACATTTCAACATGATTTAGCTTCTTGTCACAATTCGAAATTAATCCAGACTTTTATGCGAGAAAATAAAATAAAAGTGCTTAATTGGCCTGGTAATTTACTAGTCTTAACTCTTATTGACAATTCATGACAAATTCTCAAGAACCGTTTGTCTAAGATGAGTTGCACGACAACAGAACAAATAATGAAAAGTGCTATACAAATGTGTTTCTACGATGGTGAGGTTAAGAACATGTGCGCTGCACTAGTGAATTCAATACCAAGATGAGTTGAAGAGATCATTTCTGCTATAGAAAGACATAAATACTAACATAGAGATTTTTCTGTCTACTTAAGGTATGTAATGATTAAAAGTTAGTTTTAGAAAAAATCGTTTTTTACCATTTGTCCCAATTAATTCGAACAGTATAGTAATTATAATTAGAAAAGCCTTTCCATCAGAACAAAATATCTTTAATTTATTTTGATGGAAATTTTTAAATTTATTTTAAGGAACTTATATTTTTTACGTTAATATAAATACAGTAATATACCCTTCACTGTTACGCGATAGGTGGGATGGAGTGATATTCAAGTAAGTCAATTTAGTGTAAATCGGGGTGTGATTTCTCATATAAATACATGTACATTGTTTTTATTTGGGGCTAAAAACGATAGAAAATAATAATTTAGAAAAAAAAATTAATAAAGTCTTAAATAACACAAACAAAAATTAGCAAATTGAAGTTGTTTTAATAGAGAAGATTTTATAAAATCTAAAAAATTAGACTACTACTCAAAGATATTTTTCTCCCACAAAATTTCCTTGTAGCATGTTAATAACTTTTTTATTTTTTGTTTTGTTGAAAAAATACGCTCACATCGGTGGAGTCTATGTTTTCTAAAATTTGTAACCGTTTTTCAATTTAACTGAAGCCTGTTGATTTGTCAAATGTCATTCGATCTCCAAAATGAATTGGGTCTAAAGTTCTTCGATGTCTTACGTTCTTGTTTCTAAGAGGTCATTAATTGTCAAATCCTGATTGTGGGAATCCAGCAGTTCGCTGTTCACTTCTAAATTTATTTGCTTGGAAAAATTGACAACTCTTTCAAACATATTACCAATTTCACCATTTTTTCCCCCTCAAACGAAAGACGAATCAACGAGATTTGATAATCGCGTAACTCAGGGTTCGCGTAAGTCGAGGTGTTACTGTATACTTATTAAATTCACATCTTTTCTACTCCATGGCAAGAGATCAGAAAATGATCTAGAAATGTTTATTAAATTGTAAATGATAACATATGGTTATCTGTTGTTATCTATCATATTTTGGTCTGTTGTGTCGAAGATTTGCTTCTGAAATGTTAAATTTAATATTCTCAAACCTTTTCCTTTTTCTGTATTTAATAAAGCATTTTTCCTAATAAAAGTTGTCCGGTTGGTTTGAGAAGCATTTATTATTAGAATGTGAAAGGATTTTATTTAAATTTGGTTTATTTATATTTTTACAAATTTTCCATACATATTTTAAATTTCATAAATTGAAAATAAAATTTTAATTTCGTTCTATTAGGAAAATATTGGTAAAAGCATGTTAATTCTATTTTTGCTTCAGTCTTTTGTTTTTCTAAATTAAAATTTCAATTTATTTGATTATTCTAATTTTTAAGCTCCTAAACATTAAAATAATTAATATATTTATTATATATACTTGAAGTGATTCATTCTTTTAAAAGAGCTAAAATTTTTTAATTGGTTGGCTAAAGGAAATCCTTTTTTGATATTCTCCTATCTTTTTATTCATTTTTTAGAAACAAAATTTTATTTGATTACTTACTTTTTTGTCAATTGAATATTTTTGATTATTTTTTAATTTACTTAAATTAATTAATAGAATGAAAAGATTTTAACTATACTTAAATATTAAACGTGAACGTGTATGCCATGCAATGTATAAATAATAGGCTTATAAGATTTTAAAAATTAGCCCGACAATGCATATTTAAGTTCAAAGTAGTTATACAAGTAAAATTTTAATTCGAAATTAAAATTAAATCCATTATTGACAAAAATAAATTCCACCTTTCATGCAATACGTCACCTGTTCCTCAAAAAAATATTTAATCCAAGGAAAAAGTAATTTCTGTAGCTTCCAAGCTTGTAGTTTGTCCATGGGACATACATTCCAACTTCCAAAAAGTTTTTTTTATTTGGGAGAATCAATTTTGTGAAAGACAAAAATTTCATCATAGCACATCAGCTATTTATTTCTTCTCTCCATATCTTTCTCTACTTTCTGTTTTATTTATTTGAGAAATATTCGATACCTTGAATGGTTCCGCATTTAAATAAATGATTTCCTACTATTGGAAAGGTATTTGTGGCATATACTGTGTTCCACTACATTTGACAAGGATATCTTTCGTTCGTATTTTCTGAGGTGCCTAAGCGTAGGAACTCCAGAACAGTATGAAAAATGGCGCCATTTTTTGTAAATTATCTAAATCGTTGTTCGAAAACGAGACCCTGAGAAATGGCGAAGAAAATGACTATGGTTATAGGACTGTTACATTCCTTTGATGCCTCTGAAAATATATTTTGTTGGGCACTTTCGTAAATTATTTATATGTTGAATGAAATATCATAATTTTAAAAGTACATTTTTGGGTATCGTCAGAGCAAGAATATATTATTTTTATTTTTATTTTACTAAAAAATTCTTTTCCTTTTCGTAGAATATAAAGAATTTTTAATTTCTGAAAAGTAACTTTTAGTATGAAAGAATATGTATCAGAGACTTTACAAACTTAATTTAAATGTATATCACTTTATTGGAAAATATATACGCTTACTATTTAATACACCACATGATGAAATAATTTTTAATGCAATATTTTATTCGGATCTGAATGATTTTGGTTCAAATAGAGAAAATCATTTAGCAGAATTATATATTTGAACTTCGACTTTTCTGAGTTTTTCATTGAATTGTATCAACATCGCATTATAAGAACAAGAGTGCTGTTAGCATTGGATTTCATAACTGCGAACTATGATTGCATATGGAGGGTGACATTTTCAAGTCAGCACGTCACTTTTCACATTCCTACTGCGCAGACGTGAAAGCTTTTGAGAGTCCTGATGGATTTAATGAGCCTCAATCTTAATAAAAGATGTGCTTTAGAAGAATATTCATGGATCCGATGCTGTTATCCATCACTAACGAGTCCGTTGGTCTACAAATGGTACAAATACTTTTCTTCGAAGCAATGCTACTCAAACTTTCAATATTTGCGATCCAATATTCAGGCATAGTTTTCACTACCCCCTCTGCCTTCATCCACAGTGTATTGAATTCAATAATATTATACTTTGACGCGCTAAAGTTACAATACGACTTTAACCTCTTAAATGCTCCCGACGTATATAAACGTCTCGCTCCCTCAGAGAATTAATTCTCCCGGACGTATATATACGTCTTTCCGAAGTACGATCTTTTCTGTGCACTGCTATCCATAAAATAATTCTGGAAGCTTTGGAGTGCGATAAAAGGACGTTGACAGTGTTTGCGAAGGATTTTATTATTTCAGAGGCTTTGCTTATTTATATTCTTTTTCTCCACGCCCCCAGTACATCACATACGCGTGCCTACTTGGAAAACGGGGAACTTTTAACTAACTTTCAATCGGCAGTTAAATGATTAATTATAAACCATACAAATTATCAAGATAAGTGTTAATTTTTGTACATAATTTTATATATGTGTGTGAGAAACTTATGCTAGTATTGTTAAATTAATTGTAAAATACATTGTGCAATACTGATACATTCATAAATGTATTATGTCAGTTAATATGCGTATTTTATTTTTTATTATTTCAGAATGTATTTTGTTTTGCTTCCTCTCAGTAAATTTCAACTTTTTTAAAAATAAGCTTTTGTTTTCGGTTGTTTTCGCAATATGCCCGCACCCCTCTCGTAGAGTTATCACGCCCCGTTAGAGAGGGGGGGGCACAGTTTGAGAAACATGACTTTGAAGTAATGATGGTTGGTAATGCAAAATGGATTTGATATAATTTATAATTTAAGTCTTACTCACTATGAAGCAGCATAAAATCTATTAGCGAAGGACTTCATAATTATGAACCACGGTCGAAAGACGTGGACAACACCTGATCTGACAGACATGCATCAGCAGCCCCTTTATACGTATATCTTAAGTGGCATTAGGGTTCGAACTCGTGACTTGACTACTACGACCACGAACTCCTGACCAATACCATTCGGCTACCACTGCCACAATGTCGAAGGAAGTTTAGAGAGAAAGATACCACTTCTGGTACAGTTTCTCGTAATTCAAATATGTGGCTTAAAATTTAGAAAGCCGGCTGGTGGCGTGGTTGGTTTGTCGCTGGTCTTCTACACCCAATGTTGCGTGTTCGACCCCGGCCCAACTCGGTGGATTTTTTTGATGCAGAAAATCGACAGCGGCCATGTCGTATGATTATACGGCATGTGAAAGATCCTTAGGTTATCTGTTTGGTTTGGATGGGCTCTCAGCAAAATTAAATCCTAGTACTAAGTTCGCATCGTCAAGAGCTCAGGTGCCTCCCTCTGTGGAGGAAACTGGGTGGCAAAATTGCTTGCTGTAATTAGTATCGCCTATATGGTGTAGCGCTAAAAAGTGGTACCAGCTCCTGGGGAATGTACTAGATCTACAAAGGTTTAAAATACCAATACGCAGCCCTTTGAAAAAAAAAAGGTTTAGAAAGCCTACCCTGAAAGCGTATCGTATTATTTTTATTTAAAGTTCCATTTAGTAGATAAACCTCTGAATAATTTAAGAAAATGGATCATTCGACAATTTTGATCACTTTGGAGCAAGAATTAAAAGGATCTTTCTCAGTAGTATATTCAATCTATAACACCAAAGCAATTTCATAAAATTTACCTTTGACTCAAAATGGATAAAAGATTATGAATATTGTATTTAATTGAATATATAAATACATCATTGACAAACATGTCTGAGAAAAATATTGTTTTTTAGAATGTTAGATGTTCCAAGTAGTAAACAGTTGAGTATAATAATTAATCTAACTAAAAGCAATGATTTTGTAAAAATATTCGCAAAAACATTCCTCTATGCATTTGACATGGTAAAAAAAAAACACATTCCATTAATCATTTTGAAGGCTCTAAATGATTATTGTAGCCTAAATTATTTTAAACAATTTTTTATCAAAAAATACTATAAAAATAACAATTTACCTTTTTTATATCAATTTAGATCTTTTGATACAATGATCTACGCCCCCATCTTTATTTGTAACGTATAAAGTTAGTACTTTTTATTATCTGTTTTATTATAAACTTTATAATCAAATGTTTTTTTTTAAATTGTACATTTAAAATCAAGATTTCAAGATCCTTTACAGTAACACCAAGCTTTTGTTTTTGGGAAGTAAATATTATTCCTGTTTGAAAATCATAAAAAAATGAATTTTCAATTCTGAATATCGTTGATTTCAAAGCGATATAAAATGCATTCAAATTGAAAATATCTAGAAAAGAAACTTCATCCTATTTCTATGAATAAGATGAAAAAAATATTTTCTCTATCTTGAGCATTAAATAGTTTGGAAATAGTTGTGCTTTTCATATAAGGAAATAAGAGACTCGGAATCAAAAGAACCAGATGCAGTACTATACACTAGCCTTTAGCTAACTTCTCAAGTATTGGAAAAAATCCTTTAAAGCATCTAAGGAGACATCTATACCTTAATGATATGAGAACGCAAAGGAGAGAAAGAAATTTCCATGTAAAAACGTATGTGGCTATTTGAACCATATTTCCGGTTATAAAATAATTTATCCCTTAAATTCTTTATCCTATACCTACAAGAATTGGAACATCAAAGATTTTATATAAAAATATTACTCACTAGAAGCAATATGTTTGATATTCAAGGCTTCGCTATATCCTTTAATAGTACCAAACATGTGCGAATTTCTTAAAAAATATTTCTTAATTTATAAATTTAGACAATCTATAAATTTATAAAAAAAGACAATCTAAGCAAATAAAATTTGTCATGGGAATCACATAAAGTAAAGAAATAAATTGAAAAATAACTTTGAAAAGTAGATAAAAAATAGACTGGAAGTTTTGATAGAAGCCTTTGAAATTCCAAAAACTCTATCCAAATTATCAGTTTCAAAATTATGAATCAAGAAAAAAAGTATTTCTTCGATGACATGTAGATGTGCTCAATGATCACAGATGACCATAATAACCAGGGAATGGACCATAATAACCGGACGCGTCTGAAGCACTTTAGATGCTATTCATGAACGATGTTTTGTTGCATTACTTGTTGAAGAACCATTCTGTTGTGGAATATTGAACACGCGCATTTACGAGGATATATATTCGTCAAAAGTACCGAAGTAATATGGACCTGTAAGGGATGATGCCATAGTAGTTTACTTAGACAATATACCTAGATGAGAATGACATCTTCACCAACTTAAAGAGCATCCTTCTGCTGCAAGAAGGAGTCCTCTGCCTAAGAATATGCACGTTCTCCCATTGGCATATAACAACGTAAAACTGGATTCAACAGTCCTGGCAAAAATTTGTCATATATTTAGGGCCCAATGGTGATGTTTCGGGATGCTAGTCTTTGCACCCTTCAATGTAATATTATCAGAGACAACCTTGTTGAAGATGCACTGTATCGCATAAAGAGGAGGTATATGATGGAGGTTAACAACTATTTATGCAATAGCGTTAAATTGATTAGCATGCTAGCATTAATTGACTAGTTCCATAATTCCGGAAATTAGTCTTGTGCTTTTTAATCCATTGTTATCAGAAACAACTTCGTTGAAGATGCATCTGTATCGCATAATGAGGAGATATTTGATGTAGGTGTTAACACACACAGTGTTTTGTGCACTAGCGTTAAATTCACTAACATGATAGCATTAATTGACTAGTTTCAACCATGCATGATATTACCATCGTGAAATCAAACATCGTGGAACGTTTATGCACTTTTAAAATGGGAATTAGCCGACGTTAGCCTAGTTTATCCACTGTTGTTTACCCTACACTGCTTTTGTAGACCATGCAGGAATAACTGAAATATCGAAATAACGTCATCCATAAAACAGTGAATCTGAGTGGAAGGAGGAACGCAATCGCCTACCGACCGTAGTTAAATCTTAATCAGGAGCGCTGAGATCATTCTTTTCATCTGTATTACATCTGATTGCTACCAGTTATCGTTATAATTATAATAATTATTTAGACAATCATTATAGATCATTTAATTTTAATTTAAAGAGCCACTCATATTGCTACTTTTGATAGAATTCATTCTATCAAAAGTTCACCTATCTGTTTGATAGAATAGGTGTTAGTTCTCGCTGTCAGCATTAGTAATTTTGCTCCTTTTATTGGTCCCTTAGTAATCTTTATATCACACATGCAAACATACAACAGTATATTACGAATTACTCTGGACTTCAAAAGTTAAAATACTATTAGTTCCTTGATGCTCTCCATTAAAAGGATGGAAATAAAGGTAAGACATACTTTTATATGAACGATCCTAAGTATCATCAGAAAGGTGAATATCCTTAAGAAGAAATTATACACATAACTATAGTTTTCATAAAGTTTAAACTGCAAACATCTTACTTATTTTTTTTTTAATTGCTGTTTTAAGAACTTCTTCATGAAACATATGAAATATCATTTACCTTATTTTTTAAGATGGCAGCAATCGGATGGATTGGAATATGGTGCTCATAAGTTGATGTTGATACATGTCTTAAGGTGTCTCCCAATTTGGTTCATAAACTCTTAGATTAATTTGAGTTCGAGTATATCACGAGTATTTTCACGAGTAAGTTCTGCACTTATTTCCTTTGTCTTGTTTAATAAAGATTCAAATCTCTCGCACTGAATCTTTCTTATTTACTGGTCAGTTTTTCATTCTTGCAAAAGTCATTGTTTGAAGGCAGGTTGCAAAAATATCTTTTAATAATCCAAAATGTAAAACATTAACATATATACACAGCATAAATTCTACGTTTAAAAACAACGGAATGAAGCGTACACACACGCGTCATTGCAAAGCAGCTATAAGCGGTTCAAAACAGAATAAAAGCAGCTAGAATCGGATCAAAGAACTTTCGAGAGTGCTATATTTGATACTTTAAGGACCAAGTAACCGTTATTCTCTAGAATACGTAGTTAAATCGCAGAATTCAATAATTTTTTATACTTAAATTGACTTGTCCAGTTATTTTATGAAATACCTAGTCATTCTATGAAATAACGGATTTTATACTTTAACGGTAACATATATACTCTCTTTTTCTTTTAATCACCTAAACATCAAAGATATCGGCAATAGCAGCAAGATGAGCTCACTATGGCGCAAGTATGAAAAGGGAGGCAATTTTATATATAGAAAAAAAAACTGAAAGAGAACAGCAGCTACTGAAAGTTTGACACAGATGGAACGAATATTCGTCGATGGCGTAAACAAAATGATATAATTTTTGCTTGTAAATGTTCAGTAGTCTTTAATAATCCCTTTATATTCTTCTATTATACACTCTTTAAAAATATTACATAAAAAATGCATTGGATGGCAAAGTAGACGACATCGTGCGGGAAAATGGCGACTGCCGGAACCAATATCGAAGTCCGCCTTGACAAGGGGAGTGACGAATCATTTTCTGAACATGATACTGACGCTTAGAGTAATTATAGGTTCATGTATGTATTCGAAAGTTTTCAATATTGAAAAAATAAATAAATTATTAACTTCTAATTATTTCTCATTAAATTTTTTTGTGAATTTCTGAAGAATTAGAGGTGTGGCTTAGATTCGAGTAAATACGGAATTTAATGAAAACAATTAATATCATTATTTTGATTAAATGTTATGCTAATTTGTTTTTAAATAAGATAAAAATAAGATTGATAGAGATTGGCTTAAATTCTTAGAGATCAGTGTAACTCATCAGACTATGCGATATGTATTGGAAAATAGATTTATAACTCAATGTATAATTAAGGTAATTTATCAACCGAAACCTTGGTACTTTTTTAGGTATAGTTAATGTTTTTACAAGATCCAAAATCTGTGATTCCCCCTCCCCTTTTAGATTTACAAATACATTTAACTTAATCTTACTGCTCACTCGGCATTATTACTATTTTCTTCTGCAAATTCTGTGAACGAGAATAAATTGAAATACTTCTACCCCAAATAACTCGTGTGTATAGTAAATTTAAAAACTATATTACTATTTGTTTGTTGTTTAATTCGAAAACTAATATCTTTCTTGACAATGAAATTTTCTTATAAAAATGTAATTTTTTCTTTGATAAAATATTTTGAGAATGCAAATGGTAACATAATGCCACCGATAAAACTTAGATTAATAAAATTCCCGAGGCAGCAATTCCTGGAGCAATCTTCGAAAATCAAATCTTAAAAGATGATAACTTTTTAGAAATCAGAAAAGGAATAAATATTGAACAAATGAAATTTATCTTGAGGGGATTAGAGTTTATTACCAAGAAATAAACTATCTGACAGTTCCTTCTGAGCAGTTTTCTGTCATTTCTTTTTAAAAGATAAAATTATTACTTTGAGCTATGAACTGAAAACAGATGTGTCCCTAAATTATTAAAACCATTTTAAAAGGTGTTGAAAAAAGGCAGAATATATTAATAGACTAATGGAGATGTTTCTTACAAACAGATGCTTTATTTATTTATTTTTTAAAACTATTTTTAGCTATTTACGTTTTGACTTTGAGAAGTGTACGCAAATATATATTGATTTGAAAATATCACTGATTGAGTGGACGGGGAAGGAAAAAGTTCTGTATGCATTATCTATTGCACTTTCAAGGATATTTTTCTATATTTTAATATATGTTGAGGGTTAATGAGTTTATATACACAAAATTATTGTATTGAATTTTGAGGACGTACACTGAACTACCAAAAAAGCCATACAACACCTATTAAATCTTGTGGAACTTCCTTTTGTTCTATGAAGTGCAATAGTTCAAAGTGGCATGGAATTAACAAGTTGTCGGAAGTTCTATGAAGAATTTTCAGCCTCACTACATTTTTTTGTTCATAATTGCGAAAGTGTTGGCGGTGCCGGATTTTGGTTACGAATTGACCTTTCAAGATGCTTCATGTATGTTCGGCGGAAGTTATGCCTGACAGCTTAATAAGCTAAATCATTCACTGGAATTTTTCATAATATTCCTCAAGCAACTCGCGAATGATTTTGACTCGGTTGCATAACACATTGCCGTCCTGGAAAGATTCATAGTTGTTTTCGTACACGAAGTCCATGAATGGCTGTATATGGTTTCGAAGTAGCTGAACGTAATCAATGTTTTGTTCTGTTTGATCAGAAAAATCAGCTAATGCTGAGTAAAAATGCCTAGTAATTAGCGAAGTGTCTTTTCGACAACTTTGAGCCATGACCTAGAGCGTCATCTATATCGTTACTCTATAGGTCACTCTAACTATATCGTTAATTCTTACCAACTAGAATCTGGGCTACAATAATCTTACCAATTGGAATCTGTGCAACAACAATCTCACCAACTGGAATCTGTGCAACAACAATTACCAACTGGAATCTGTGCAACAACAATTACCAACTGGAATCTGTGCAACAACAATTACCAACTGGAATCTGTGCAACAACAATATTACCAACTGGCAGAAGCAACATTTTTCAAGTCATCTAGGATATATTCACGTGATCAGCAAAGGATTTGAAGTCAATGGCATAAAATAAGTATATTACTATGCAGTGAATTTCTGCTCGTATTGGTGTGGTGATTAATAGAAGGATGAACCATCATTAACAAAACAAGAAATCTTTATTCTATTCTTTCAATTAAATACTATCAACTTTTATTTCATCTAAGAGGAGCAAGTGAGTTTTAAATAATTCTATATACATTCGGACCTAACATTTTATAAACCTTTATTTTACGAATTTCTATATATATATATTTTGCAAACTTTTTCCAGAAGCCAAGAATATTTTACGATTTTCTTCGTAAAATAACCTCCAAATAGCGAGGTGCCTTTTCCATATAACAAACTTTTCTTTTGGGATTCGATTTTTTTCTATTTTTAAAATATTTCTGGACCTTCATATGATGAAATGATAAAATCATTTGAAACAATTCGACGTGGATCACAGAGTAAAGTAAATACGATTAATCGGATTTTTGGTGCATTACAAAGATGCGAGGCGTATTTTGAGAGGAAACATTTTTTCTCAAACAAAAAACTCAAACAAAACTAATAGACCTTACCAATAATTTAACTTAAGGACGCATGTGCTAATATATGGCTAAAATTGCTGGTAATAAAATATGTATGTTTAAAATTACTTGTAGGATTAATATTAGAAAATATCATTGAAATTCTTTAATCTCAATATAAAATTACTTTTTTTAAAGTTAAAAATACAGAGAGTATTTCTTTGGACAACCATTTCCTCCCTTGCTTTCTTAGTAGAATTATTTTTGATGGGTAAGATACGTAAAATGAATAGAAATTAATTTAATAAAAAGGTGTGAATAATTACTTTTTATAATAATGTTTAATGTTTATGAATTTAAAATTAGTTTTATGTGTGGTTTCTAGAGTACATTAAAAGATGAATCTTTATTTATCGAACTTTTCCACATAACGAGCTTTTATTCAAGTTAAGCGACTTCGTTAAATTGAGTTCCGACTGTATTTGTGTTGAAAACTTAGTACTTATCAATTAATGCAGATATTTGGCTGTATCCCTTAAACTCCACAACGAGGTTTTGTAATCCCTAATTATTCAGGAACACTGACGGTTCAAATATGAACTCCGTCATAATCTAACAGAAGCACGTTCATCGCTATCTCTTTACTTTTTCTTTCTCTGCAAGAACTCAATTCACTTGACTTTAAATAGTAGTTTTATTTTATATAAATTCCCTCCTTTACAGAAAAAGGTTCTTCAATCAAATAATATATGAAAAATATTGCCCCTAGAGTAGTGATTCTGAACTACGATGCTGCGGCACTTTTGTGTGCTACGAAATTCTTGAAGTGAGCCAACAATTTTTTAAAAAAGTTTTAATTATACTCTGAGAAAAAGTAAAAAAATCCGGAACCGAGTCATTCGGCCGTTTTACAGAAATAAGCTCTTTATAAAATTCTTATTGATCATTTGACTACACTAGAGGAGAGAGTTTGTGGAGTATTTTCATAATATTGGATCTTAATCATAATATGGAATAATCCTTACGCATAGTATCGGATCCTTGATCCTCTTGCTTCTAATTAGCAGTTAGAACCTATTATTGAATCTCATTGGTCGGAAGAAATGTCTCTTCTGGCATTTCTTCTATCTTCTCAGAACTCCACTCTGACGAAGGGAATATATATATTTGAACTTATTTATTCGTTGTGTTGGAAATAAAGTTAATTTTTGATAATCCTGCCATATTATTTTGCCACTCCAACACACCCTAAAATGGACGCGGGAGACAAGATATTCATTAATTCTTAAATTTAGATGTAAAAAAAATTGAGTTTGTAAATCATATTTGTGATACTATATACATATGTATATGAATTAACTTTTAATGAAAAGAAAGAACCAATTTCGCTGTATAAATATCTATCTAGATATAATTTCATAACATTCGGATTTAATTCAATTTGGATTAAAATTAGTGGCGATTATCCCATAATAGCCAAACAAGCTTTAAAAATATTGTTACTATTTCTTACATCTAATTTGCGTGAATTCAGCATTAACAAACATAAAAAGAAAAAAAAAATCGTGACTCAAATATATGTAACGAAATGAGAGTGGCATTGTCAGTGAGAGTGATATTCCATTTCCAGATTTGGCGGCTAGTTCCATATCCATTTTCCGATTTGGAGACTAAAAGATTAAATTACAACCCTAAAGTGAAACCTCTCATGGTTAATACACATGCAACAAATAAAAAAGTGTTCTTTATGTGAAAAAGAGAAGAATGCATCAGCAATTTCTTAACAATTGCCCAGTTTTTCTGAAAGGGAAATAAATAAATGATAGTTTAAAAAACTTAAAAAACACGCTTTTGTTGTAGATCGAACTAAAAAATTAAAAATAAATTATAGTTAAAAATACTAAAAAACATGTTTCTATAGTTAATCGAACTAAAAAGTGAAAAATAATTCTTAATGTTAGAATAAAATGATTACCGAAAAAATGAATGTCATTGTGGTAAAAGCGTGGGTACTGTGTACTACATTTTTACACTAACTCTGTATTTCGGAATTGAACTAGTAAGAAATTATAACAATTGATATTGAGCACCCCACGCCTTTACATGAAGTTATTTTTTTATAATGGGAATTTATACTTTAATAACATATTTTTAATTTTATAAATAAAATACTATTCTCTGAATTAAATAATATAACATAGTCTTAAAAGTAATAAAAGAATGTTTTAACAGAGCAAAAGACAAATAAAAATTCACAAAACCAGAATGTCAAGTACGTTTAAGACAACTTAGATTTACTTTCAGGTTCTTTTGTGAAGTCTTCTCTTCTGTATAACTACGAGAAACTTTTTTGTCTTTTTATCCGTTCTCTAGCACTTTCAATATCCGGTTCTACAGCTGAATTTTCCGCGCTTCGTACATCAGTACGTAAGCCATGTTATCTGAAAGAATTTATGTATGCTTTCTTCCCAAAAAGTCTTCTATCAATATTTGTTTTATCCGTTTATTTCCCCTTTTCAAAAAAAGTTTCATCAGTAAAATCTTCTTTAAGTTCTTGATAAAGAAACATGAATTTTTGACCGTAAGAAAGACAATAAACAATAAAAATGTTTAGATCAAATACAAAATCGTTGTTCCTTTATTTATATTTTGTCTTTTAAATGTGGAAAATAAAATGTGTGTTTGTGAATAAATTTTGCTCTATTCAAACAACGATTACTCAACCAGGAAAAACTACATACATGAAAAGAAATTGAGAAAATTAATTAAATTAATTTATTGAAGCGAAATATGTTATTGTCTCGCATTTATTTTCAAAAATGTGTTTATGTACTTATCAAAATACATGAATAAAATAGTAAATAATACACAAAAATACGCATGAACACACATAAAACTTATTTCCTACTTATTACTTATTGCTTGCTAATAGTATGTACAAAGTTATCAGGATTGAATGACCCGATTACAAAATTTAACAATTCTCATACAGTAGCACACACAAAAAATTTTTAAGAGGAGGGGGTCCATGGTCGAAAGTCCCCCAACTCGTATCATACCTCAAGACAGCACCCATTGATTCTTCTAAATTTGTTGATTTTGTTAACAATAACAGTAAAAAATTAAACTTTGAATTAATAATTCGCATTTATTAATAAAATAGATAGTTACACAAGCACTTAATTAAATTTTACGTTATATATATGTCGTGTTTCCGAGTAACATCAAGCCATTTGGTGAAAACGATTTTTATTCAACGAAAATATTTCGGCGTCTGCTTGCTAAGAGAGAAACGGACACACGGTTTGTATAAGACTTTGTTTAAGACACAAGCTTAATAAGACACAAACTTTGTATAAGACTTTGTATAAGACACGGTTTGTATTGTCTTGGACCGTTTACAGCCAGATGTTTCTCAAGTACACTTCTTATTGAAGAGATATATTTGAAAGTTAAGCATGGCATACGAGGTAATAAAAATTAATGGTCGGGGATAAAAGTTCTGTTTAAGGCCATATCTTCTTCAACAAGAAGTGGATAATCAATTTAATACTTGAAGATATAACAGAATATAAAGCTAAAAGTGGTATAGGGATTTAATTTCAGATCTAATTTACTAGGATTATCATCAATCGAAAACACTCAAGAGCTTGGGGGATGTCCGGACCCCTAGGATATCCCCCTTGTGTGCGCCACTGTTCCCAGATGAATAAGCAGAAAATTATAATTAATATGTCATTGTAAAGATACAATAGGACATTTTGAGTTTGCAACATTGTTTTTGTCCAATAGGTGGAAGCAATGTTGAAATCAAGATGTTTTTGAAATTGTGAACAGAAGTGGAAATGGCCTCGCAGTGGAAGAAGGCGTTTTAAGTGCTCTCGTTTGCAAAAAGTCTATCAGTAATCACAGTTCAGCGTGAATTTCGGAGAAAATATCATAGAAATACATCGACATCTAAGAGTATTAGAAGATGGTATAAACAGTTCCAGGAAACTGGATGCCTGTGTTAAGGCAAAAGTCCAGGGTAGCCAGGTTATACGCCGGAGAATATTGGAAGATGCAAGAGGACTTATATACACAGTCCAAAGAAATCAACGGTTCTTGCTAGTCGTGAGCTTGTGTTACCTCAGTCTACCATATAGACTGAGTTGTGAAAAAAATGCATTTTAAGCCGGTACAAATTGAAAACCGTGCAAGCATTGAACCATAATGACGAGTTGCAACGTCAAAATTGCTGCCTTTACATAGATGAAGCTATGCAAAATGATCATTTTTTTAATCAACTCGTATTTACTTTACGTCAAAAAACGTTACGTATGAAAAAAAATTTCATGTTGAAAATTTACAATGACATCTTAATTATCATTTTCTTTTTATTCATCTGGGAATTAATAAATTTTGTAATCGGGTCATTCATTTCTGATAACTCTGTATATTGGTGCATAAAAAAACAGAGCTTTTAAGAGGCCAATCTTTTTTTTATGAATGAAGCTTTGTTTATATCTCAATGGTTGGTATTTTAAATTGATTATTACAGTATTTATAAATTGCGTGTACTTCTCTGTATTTGAAAACTGTAGAAATATAAGCTTTTCCCTACATATATTTAATTTTTCAGCCACAACTACAGCTACTTTACAAAAACTCAAATTTTTTATTTTGATGTGTAGCGTTAGAAATGCATGCTATGTTGGAGTAACATCCCATATCGTTCATGGAAAATTAAAATAATTTTGCAAAATAAGCTATTTTAGCGAAAAAAAAATTGGATTATCGATTATTATAGGCATTTAAAACCCTTTCTTGTATTTTACATCTAACCATTTTAAAATTACTTCTCCGACGTAAGCGCTCTGTTTTCAAAAAGGTGGAAACAAAAGTAAATACACTTACTGAGAAATTGATAGTTACATTACCATTTTTTAAAAATTGACTAAAAGTAAAAAAAAAAAAAAATCACAGTGAACTCTGTCAAGATCGATATCCGTTTCTATAATAACCTGCATATGTCGTATATCAATGGCTAATAGCGTGAAAAAAAGAAGGGTGTCAAATATGTGAACGGCTAGTAATTTATATTTTATGACTTTTACGCCTTTTGCCCAAATTAATTTTCTAACAAATCTTGTATTCAAGAGCATTCCTTTAAATAAAAAAATGAAAGAAAACTATGTATACCACATTTATTGAGTTCTGCGTATTAAAGGGTAAAGTCAAGTGCTCTTACAAAAATACATTTGTAAGGCTTTCGGTGGGAATAATAAATGTTTTGAACTCCTATAAATCTTAATTTTTTTCTCCTCGTTCATCATATTCCTAGCTTCACATTTAGAACATTAGCATCGGGACATTGAAAAGTAAAATAATTATGAAAAATTTGCGAAATACAGAGAAATTTTTTACTTTTTCAAAATTTTAGCTGTGATGTGTGCGTGGAATATATTTTTTAATTGCATTTCTCCCTTTTTTTACTTAGCTAGGTATACGACTACCTTTTGAGGGTCTAGCGATTGGTAAAGTAAGACAAATACATTCGGCTCATCCTAATGCAAATCACATCTACCGATTTTCGTGCCATTCGGAATATACCTTCTTGGTGCCTTGATTTTTATGTTGTTGAGAATATATTCGGCAGCTGTCTACGACGTATAAGACATTTGGATTTTAAACATTTGGTAAGCTTATTTTCTTCCCAGATAGATCCCTTATAAACTAATTTTGTATATTTGGGATATATGGAACTATACCCTACTCTTTTTTCACGGTCTTTTTTTTTGAACGATTTTGAAATAAAACTTAACTTACACGGTACACGAACTTAACGAATGATTGTTTTTACACCAATTTTTTGTTCTAGCACAAATTCTTAAGGCATTTTTAGGGATTCATGTCTTTTATATGAGGATTACTTGATTGAACAAGACAGTTTCTAATAAAGAAGTCCAAGGGGAAGTTTGGGTATTAACCGCTGATTTAGTTCGCGGGGGCTTGAAATTTGCTTTTAGTATGGAACAACATTTTTTCATTTGAATCAAAATCGATAGTTGTACTAGATGTATCTGACACATCTACGGATGATAGCATTTTTGATCCAGCTCTTAAAAAACGTGCACGTTTGTTTTCAAGTAGAGATGAATAGTTAGTAGTTTTATTCCTAATTTCAATTAAAATTTTTATGTATGGTATGTACTTATAGACAGTGGCGTAGCTATAGGTATCCAAAGGCCCTGGTGCAAAATAAAATGAGGACTCTATCTTGAGGACCTTTTATTAAGTAAAAATATATAAATATTTTAAATATACAAAGCTACACATTCTGTTTACAATCTTCACTTTCTTGGCGCTGTTTGCGCTTAAACGCACATTAGGTTTCTTTCTTTCTTTATTTTTATCCATAATTTTAGTTTATCTAATAGAATTCGTCTGTGCTTTATTACTTCCTGACGTTAAAAGGAAGCAGAAACGTAATACTACGCTACAAAATGCCATTGAGGAATCCGTAGCTATTTATTTTTTTATTCTGGAGGATTGAACTCATCCACCAGAGGGCTGAGAGCTACAAAATGGTCTACCGAGTTAGACAGGAAAAGATACAAAAATGTGCATGAACAGGAAAATACAATACAGTATTATTATAATTATTTAAAAAAAAACACATCTGAAAAAGAGCAGAGGAGAAGGGACAAAATTACATTAGTGTATTGCAGATTCGAAAAGATTGCGAAATACTGAAATAGGAATCTAGCTTATTTCGAATCATTTTGTTATTAAAAATAGAATGTAAATTGGAAGGAATTGTTTCTTGTGTAGATTTTTTGAGATCTAATAATAAGTATGGTAAGATTTTTCATGGCACTTGAAGTATATTTTCAAAGGTAACAGTTTACAGAAAAATGAAAAGACTGAAAATAACAAACTTTTCAATAAGTAAAGTTTGCAACACTGAACAGACAATGAAAAGAATTTAAGGGAATTCCCAACAAATACGAAAAAGCTTCCAACGTTATTATAGTTATGTGTTGAAAACTTTTATATTTATATCGTAAACCTGGGAGAAATTATAGCAAATTCAGCTTGCTTGGTGGTTATGTCCGAGGGCCCCCCTTGAGCTTGTTGTCCCGGTGCAGGGCACGGCCTATCCTATTGATAGTCACGCCATTGCATTATTCACTCTGGGCGATTCCAAGTTCCTCGGATACTTCCAACTGGGTACGTCCACATTCCAGTCGTCCGATAATTCTACCATGTAAAAATCACCCAAATGCTTCCTTTGTGCCATAACTATGCGGTTATTGCACTGAAAGGCTTTTAAAGCGCTTGTAAACAATTTTACTTCTTTGCCACCATTCCTTATATACCCCTCTCTTACACTCTCGTGATTGTGACGTACTATCCGAGCCATCTGGGGGTTTCCTGTAATTTGCATATTCTTCTTCAAGATATGTGTGATAATTCTACAGGTGAAATTTTTATTTTAGAGTTCAATTTCTGTGTGATTCTGAATTATCCTTACATGAGTGTATATAAGAGAAATTTTATTATTACTTATTTGCACGGTTTTTGGGCAAATACTTTTAATCTTACACGATTTTTTATAAAGTTGTGGAACATATCCCCAAATATACCAGATATCGCATGTATTTTTTACACGATTTTTTGTAAGGTTTTTAAGGAACGGATCTACCGTGTAAAAAAGAGTTGGATGTCTATATGAAAAAAAAAGAAAAATTTTAAAAAATGTAGATTTCAACAGAAGTTCAGTAGATTTTTGTCGTACACACAAGCAAATAGTCTTAAATTTTTTTCAATATTTTTAATCTTATTCAAATTGTGTGTAACTGAAAATGCTCACTGCGATGCAAATAATTTATATTTAATTTCTGTAATTTAAGCCCATTATTATTCCAGAATTATTTTAATAATGTAAGCATAAAGTACATTCCTTTATCAGGGATATTAGTTTATGAAATGTGATCTATCATTTGTAATTGAATATAAAAAATCCTCGCTTTATAGAGCTGTAATTTATTAAAACCATATTCAAAACTCCAGATAAAATGTAAAATAAAGTTTAAATTGAATATTATTCCAAAGAAATTTTTAATTCCTCAAACTATAAATAAGAGGATCATTATAATGTTCTGTCACAGAAATATTCAAATGAATTAGAAAAACAATTTCGGAATGTATCGTCATGTGGTTAAGCTCTAAATTTGTTTGTTGAGTCATCCATTACATGTGTGAAAATATAATTTTCTTTCAATATCTCACTAATAAGAAAATTACATTTTTTGAACTTACTAATCTATTTGAATTATAGTTAGATCCGTATATGTGGAAAATATCTTTAACACAATATCTCCACTACATATTGATTAGCAAATTTTTTCAAAATTAAAACAATAACAGAATTTTCTTTAGCTTTCATGTAATCAATAGTATTTTTGCTATTTTGAAAATAAATATCAATAACTGTATCACTTAACAAGTAAAAGAATCATATATATCCATCGATTATGGAAAACATATCGATGTTTTTTAAGGCATTACTGGCGAAAGCAGTCTTTCGGTTTTAACACGATTAGTCGTGAAAAGCCAAACATATAAGAGCTACACCTTATTTACTCCGTGTAAGTCATCCATCCTTTCGATCGTCGTTACAAACGAACGGGTAAATAATCGATAAAAGAACATTAGCAAAATCGAATAGCGCTAGTGTTGCGAAAAGAATGCAACGAAGGAATTTATTATCCTTTCATTCCTTTTCCAATAAGTGTGCTCCTTAAGCCATCAATAGACTGTTGACATTATAGAAAACTATTAATTGAATTAGTTTATAGTATTATCTTTAGGTTTTATATTTTGATGATAATTTATTATTAATAATATTTTCCATCATGCTTCAAAGTGACGTCTTTTAAGCTCCGCGAATACTTTGACCATGTTATTGTAATTGAACATAAATAATTTTTACTTGTATATACTATAAACATTGTATTTTAAGGGATTCACACGGCGTTATAATCTGTGCATTATATATAAATTAGTGGATGTCACAATGATTATCAAGCTGTGAGATTCTACCAATTAATTCATGCACTATGAGGTTTCATTAAATATAATTAAGTTTATATTGCTTTAAATAGCTTAATACGCTTAAAACTCTGGTATTGTAGCTATTTTTTTGTAAATACATATATATAACATTGGAAGTACTTGCTTAAATCTCTCATGGAGTGTATTGTTTTTGAAAAGCACAAGTAACGGATCCCCAGTATCTTCTCTACAGTTCTTTTTCTATTTTCATCCTCCTTCCTCGTCAACCGGTACTTTTTTCTTTTTCGATCCCTCCTCAAATTCAGATCAGCAGCGGCGTAACGTGCACCCCCGCACCCCCCGCACTGCGGGAGGGCAAGGCTTCTAGGGGGCCCAAAGCCTGATTGACGCCATGAACGTAGATTTTCTCAAAATTCGCTTCACATTTTTTAAAATCGAATTTTTAAGCGATTTTCCAATCAGCGATCAAACACGTCATTCATTTTCAAAACTTTTATACTCTCATTAGATATCTTTAATCCTTTTGCCAAATCAAAAAACTTTTTTTTCGTTTGCTGTATTTTACAGCAAACGAAAAAAAAAAGTTGGTATTGCTACGAGAGATACTTTTATTTAGTGAATTTTCTCTTTAAACCTAAATTACTAACAAATAAAACAAAAGTCAGACGGAGAATCGGATAAAATGCTAGGAAGATACAAAAATTCAGCACTGTTATTATTATTGTATACATTACATTAGCAGTAGGGAGGGGTAAAAAAGACATGATTTACTTTTTAAGAAGCAGCAGAGAAAATTATTGGCGTCTTTAGTCCCCCCCCCCATGTGTTTCAATTTCATTTAGCAAAGTCGTAAATAACAAACATCTGTTATGCTTTTTTCAAGTAAAATAGTACAACGATACTTGGAAAAGCATAGAGGGCATTTTAAATGAGAGCATTTGATGATAGATTTATGAGTATTCAATTAAATGAAGCATAATGAGAAGAAAGCAAAGTGGAATGTATCAGTTTTTTATTTCATTTTCTTGAAATCATTTTTGCTTCATATAAAGAATTCTCCTAATTAAAAGTTGCAGTATTTACGCTAGAATGTAATCGAACTTAGGTCAAGTTCATCCCGGGATTCAGAAATGAAGAATCAGGTAAGCGATACCTTTTTTTCTTTCGTTAGAATTTTAAATCGAAAATTATTTTACAGTGTTCGTTTTTTTCCTTCAAGTTACCAGGTTATCTATCGTTAGAGATTTCCAGTTTAAAAAACATAACAAATACTCTCTAATTTTATACATTATTTACTTCGTTTACTCAGACTCCGGTTGATTTTGTATTCAGTTAAAAGTTTAATGTTAAATATTTTTACGGATGTGTAAAGGTACATTATGTTGGCAATCCTTTGTATACCTATACACTTTATGGAAAAGAGTGTTCTTGAGGACGAATGAGAGAAGATAAGCTCTTAAGAAACCACTAGGCTTAAAAATTCAATGCCGAAACGACTTCAGGAAGTTTTCAACACACGGGGTTATCCAACTAGCTATAAAATAGTTCATTATCCTTGTTAAATAATTTTTATAGTTACTAAAACGTAGACTTTTTCTACTTGATTTTTGTTGGCATTGCTACAAACCTGTCCATATTTTCAAAGCTATGAAAGCAAACCGGGTTTACTTTTGTTTATTATAAGATCCGGCTTGGAGTCCAAGACCTGACTTTGCGGGGGTGGGGAGGCAATTATTTTCCATTACGCCACTGCAGATCAGCTACACCTTGTTAGTAGTAGTATAGCCAAATCTGGCTTTAGTATTAAAAATCTATATTCTCCCAATCATTAACGCAATTGTTACATTTATTCCACAATGGAAGTTTTTCGAACGAATAAAGAAGCTATATCTATCTGTGGTTGCACTTTTCCATCTCATCTAAAAATGAATTTTGTAAAAAAGAATACAGGGCCATTCATAAAGAAGTATACACATTTTGGATGTTGTTAAACAGTAACAGTCAAAGACACGCACCACATCATGAACCGAAAAGTATATATATATAAATACACTCTTGAAGTCTGTATCTCCCCTCTGATGAAGTGATGAGCAATAGTCACAGTGCCAACACATGCAAGATATCCCTAAAATAAATGTGTTCTGTGCAGTCTCCAGAACGAAAGTGATAGGCCCCTCGTTTTATAACGGGTAGTGGCGTAACGTATAACCCCGCATCGCGGGAGGGGGCAGAGTTCTAGGGGCCCAAAGTCTGACTGCCGTCAAGTGCACACCTTTTGTAAAATCCAACTTAGGGGCCCAAAACCTGACTTTGCAGTGAGGCCCAAATGTTCTCCGTTACGCCACTGGTAACGAGAGCCACTTTTTTGTATATGTTAACCCTTGGATGATGCTATAGTTGCAGGACGACATTGACAACTTTACTATCCAATGGAGTAAATTCATGTGACGTCATAATCAAATGATAATTTTAAACCACGTGTTTTTAGCCAATGAAGTTCAAAAACACATATGACGTCATAGTCACGATAAATGCAATAATCTATTTGCAGCAAATCAGTTCATGCACTTCGTTGTTGCCAAATTACACTTTTTTTACAGAAACTTTTTATTAGAATAATTAATATTTGTCACTTTATTTTAAAAGTACATGCATAAAACAAGACTTTTTTTTCTTTAATTTTTAAAATCTTTTTGCAGAAATTCCTTTTTTATAACTCTTGAGCATCTTTACCCAATTATGCAATTTGGAAATTTTAACCTAAGTTTTTACAAATAGAATAAAAAGTACAAGCTATATATAGTTTATTGTCCGTTTTGAATTCAATGTACAACACGTGTTTATATTATCATGTGACCGTCATGAATTTAGTTCATTGGATGAGGTACCACTACACTGGTCGGCTTACGTGAGAGATTACCTCAATGAATATGTCCTTGTGATTTCTTTCTATGGGGGTTCGTAAGGGAAAAGTTATTCGTCGTTCTCCATTCTGTTGATTTAGAGGAGGTGAAACAGCGTATCAAGCCGCTTTCAATGCTTTAGATTCAGCCATTTTAACACGCGTTTGGGTGACAATGGATTACCGTCTCGATGTGTCTCGTGTGACTAAGGGTTCATGCATAGAATATCATTGACTGTCTTTTACAAAACTTAAAAAATCCCATACAATTCTGTTATAGTTAACACATAATATCTCTTACACATTGCTCTTGATTTAAACTGCATTGAAACTATATACAATACTTCTTTAGGAATCACCCTGTAAAAGGGTAGGATAGGATGGTTGAACTTCAACAGGACGTTGTTTAAATATATGTACAACGAAATGGCTTTTATAGGAATTCTGAGCATACATCAACGTGCTTTATTTTACATCTTTCTGTTACGTACCCAATAGGTCATAGATATAAGCATACTATATTTTTCCTGACTCTAGTCTGTTTCCAGATCGCTTTTTCAGAGTCCTGCCCTTTCGTTTCGCTGATATGTAAGTTTTGTAACTTCGACCTGAAGTTTTGGAGACTAGAGTATTTTTTCAGAGATATGAAATACCATAAACGAAACAAAAATGACTATGATGATGCATGGGAGAAATTCCTCATTTTTATTCTTTTGGATGTATTTTATAATACATAAAATGCATGCCCAGATTTTAAATATTTATATTTTGAAACTATTACACATTTTTGCAATAAGTATTGCATGAGATTATAAAAATAAACTAAACTCAGTGGCACAACAGCCCTTCTGTGCCTTCTCAGGCTTACTGTGGCTTACTGTGCCCTTCTCAGTTTTCGTGACTTTGAGTGCTGATAAGCATGAGCAGATGTTCCAGTCACGTGCTCAGTCTGACTTGAAATCCCCAGTGTTTAGTTCCCAAGCAAGCTTAATACACATTTATTGATCCACTGAAGAGATGAAAGGCTGAGCTGACCTTGCTCAGCCCGGGATTTGAACCCCGGACCTGTGGCGTGTAAATAAATAAGCTACGTTTTATTTTCGTTTACAAAGAGGTTTGATGTGTGACCTTTTTGTTACAAGATAAACATCTAATCTCCAATTAAGTTCATTCCCCATACCTTGTGCTATCACACTGTTCCTAATGCTGCGCAGATGTGTTCTTTAAGTTCTTACAGCAGCGGTTGGCAGCAGGTACTGGCTACTTCTAATTTTTTCAAGGTGTTGTGGTCCACCCAGTGGCGTAGGTGTGGTGAGCTAAGAAAAGGTCCATTATATTTATAATAAGTTAATAATAAATACGAAATATGTATTTATCTACATAACTAAAATAAAAAAAATCACATGTTTAAAGCCACATTTAAAGCAAAACGTGATACAAACATAATAATAATAGCCACAAAAATATCTAATGATGCATTTATTATCAAAAGCAGTTCAAAATACATTAAAACATAAAGCATTTTCATCTAAAGTTAGTTCTCGTAGTTATAGTCTAGAAGACTTAGTCTCGAATATTTTGGAGTACATTTACTAACTGCTAATCTTCAAGCGGTCACCTCAAAATGTTTGGCAGTCTACTAGTCTATCGCGATTGACTTAATGCCCACTCCTGTCTTACAGTATGTTTGGTATTGGTCCTCAAAGTGGAAAACATACCTTGGTATTTTTTCTCCAATTTCGGTATCTAATATAATATGTGTTGTGGTTTCACAAACATAAATTCTTAAAATCTAGTCATTCATTTGTGCTAACTTGCTCTAGTCTTCCAACAAGTATTAAACCCTTATTTAGAAAGGGTGGCTGAACATTTATGAAGATAATTACATTCATGAAAAGTGAAAAGATGGAGTTTTAGACGAAAGAAGGAAAGAGAATTTTAGATGAATGAATTTTTTGTTTGCATTGTAATTACAATTCAATTTGCCATACTTAAGATTTATAAGAATGAGTACTTTGCATTTTTTAAAGTTGTATAAATAATTAAAACACAAGTTGACTGCTGCAGATTCTCAGAAATATTCTCAAATTATGTTTTTTTTTCATTAAAGATAATAACAAAAAGAATTTTTTAAGCATGTGAAGATATTGGAAAGAAAAACAATAACAAATTAGGAGGAATTCAAAACTATTTTATGTCTTACTTTTAACAGAATTTGTGTTATGAGAATATTTTTTTCTTTTAGGCAGCATATTGGCAACTGGGCCTTTTCAGACATGGGAAGTCCCCAAATGTAACAGCCAATTCATGATGGCACCATCTAGTGTTGGCTCTTATTAAACACTTTTTGACGCTTGAATTAATTAATTCAAACTCTCACCAAATGCTAAATATTACCATGATTTATTTTTGACAAGAGTACAGAGCCAAATTGATACTCAAAGGATCTTTTACGTGCCACTTATCATAGAACATGCGCACCTACGTTTTCGCATCCAGAAAATCTGTCGATTCCAGCCGGGATGAATCCGCAACCTTAGGCTTACAAAGCAGTAACTCTCCTCTAAGCTATGGAGCCGACGTAAGAAATATATATTTGTAATATTTAGTAACTGGAGATAGAGATATTTTAGAACCAAATAAAATTTTTCTTAATTAAGTTCTTGCAAATTTAATTAATATATATTAATATACTCTTTGCTAGTTAAACATTAAATAAGTTGTAATTAATAAGTATTTATATTAAGTGTTATGTTCTCGTATTAAATCTATTTTTAGCTAAAATATATATATATATAAATATATATGAAATTATTTTGTTGAAAATTAAAAAATAAACACTTAATTTTATTTTTGATGATACTAACTATATTTAATATGGGAATATTTGAATATAATTTACTCATTGCATATTTAATTAGTTAAAATCATCATAGTTCTGAATGCAATGTTGAACGCAAGCATTTTTAAAGGAAGCAAATTCGAAGAATACTTGTTAAATATTCTAGAACTTTATACACATGAAT